>NJRQ01000008.1:1072685-1138767 GCA_003063805.1 Aphaenogaster ashmeadi | reverse complement strand
ACAAACATATATAGATGCACTACACAAAACAATGTGAATGTGACAACCACAGGACGTGGCTGTACCAAATGTTACTATTATTGTGGTTGTGGCAACCTTACTGTTTTTTCCGTGTATAGTATCTAGAAAAAATTTTCTCTAACTTACCGTACTGTTTTGAAGGTATTTGATTTTAAATATATAGAATTTTATATTACAAGTATATGCAAAACTCTTACGCCGTAAATATTTTCTCTTAATTTGAAACGTTTGTAGAGATAGAAACTTAAAAATCGTTTATAATTACAAAGTAAACATTTAAGTTTGTTCTGGTAAAGTTTCATCCAAATTTACCGTACAGTTTGAGAGAAATATAAATAAGCAAGGCACGTATGACATTTAATCTCAAATAAATTGACCAAGTCTATCATTGTCTCTTTTTCACACGAACTATAAAGCGATGTAGGTACACTGAATGTAATAATTAAAAATATGATAAATATGATAAAAAATGTTAATTTATACATTTTTAATTCAGATTACATTTAATTTATCATTTTTTTAAGATATAATAGTAAATAAATGTCATATTTATATTTCATTACCTGCTATTGGCACTTAAATCAAATGAACGTTTTACAACTTTTATTTTGTCATTTTTAATATATTTAATAATATATAAAATTAATAATGATTATATGTATAATGACATTAGCGAATTAAATATTGTTGATAATGTTTCTATCTCTTATTATTTTAATCCTTTTATCACAATTTTAAGAATAAACTATTTATTGATTAAGAAATAGCGCGAGAACCTCCTTAAGATGAAACGATCTTGTCCTCTCGTGAGAGCTGAATTCTCAAGCGAAAAAGAGATAGTAGAATTCCATTCATGTGTCATTAATTTGAAATAAGCCAATGCCGCAATCGAAGTGCCTTTTCTTTTTACAAGCGCAAAGCTGCTTATACCCGTTGATTCCTCGATGATTGACGCTCTATAGAAAACCTGTTTGTTCATTCCCCATTATCTTCGACCGGCCAAAAGTTGTGAAACAATATTTCATAAAACCGTCAAGTATTTAAAGAATACCTGTATAAACGCTAAATAATTCGAATTATTCATTTGTAATTTATAAACATAGCGAAGTAACCGCGATTGTGCATCTCTTCAAATAATATCTTTAAATATCTGCGATAAATTCGCGTTTTAACGATCATCGATACAGCGGATTTAAAATCTTGCGACAGTGAATTTCCTTTCGCGCGCATTCATTTGCACTCTATGGCGACGGTATTATAATCTATTTATACAATCGCGGCTTAAGATCGCCGATTACGGAAACTCTTGGAAGGATCGTTCGACGTGACGTCGTAATTTAAACCGTAGTCGCGGGTAAGATAGCGCGGAGATCTCGTGTCGATCGACACCCGCGATATTACGCGCTTAGAACGATACCCCGATGAGGGAACGACGAAACTGAATGTCGCGCAGGCGAACGCGATAACACGAATTTCATTGCTCGAATTCTCCGTTACCGGATATCGCGGGACAGCGAACGCTCCACTAATAGCAAAGCGCCATCGTGTAATTATTGCGCTGGTCTCGTGTGGCCGGTCGCGGTAGCTTGCATAATGTAGAAGACAGCCCGGCGCATGAAATTATAAACATCAAACAATCATTAATTCAATGAAAGCACCGGTTACGGGGAATTTTAATAATAACTCACGCTGATAGCTCGCCTTACGTTACGCATTTTTATAAAAGGAGTTAACATTCCGCTCGCGTATCGACACAAATTATTTCCTTGGAAATTCAGCGGCGTGTATGCGCCACTATAATGATTTAATTATAACGTGCCCGAGATAAGCGGGAGAGTCTGTTTATTTTATAACTTTATTAATAATCTCGTTGGAGCGCACCTACACGAGCACACGAAGTGTTTACGCGGTAATGCGTAAGGGCGTAAGGATAACGAGCCGTCTCGTTCGCAGATCTTTTACGCGCATACGAGTATGATCATCGTACCGGAGCGAGGCGGCAATGTTGAGCGTCATTTTTTTTAATAAGCCGAGATAGGATCTCTCGCGCTGTATCTGTCCGGTTTTAGTATTAACGTGTCGATTTATATTCAGAGGGGTAGGGAAGCACGTAGGAGCGCGCCATGCGACTGCGGTCTGCGTTTTTATTCCCAATCAATAACATTTGCATCCGCGTCGGCCGGCCGAGCGGTCGAGTCACGAAATCACGTGAATGATAGCGACGCCTCGCCACGTCAGGGTCGAAAAGGTAGAGGTGCGTGTGCTCCCGGCGATCTCTCCCCCGATTATCCAGGTAGCAACGAAGCCGTCTAGCGCGCATCTAGAAATGTAAATCCATTTTCGCTACCGTCTTCGCCTCCTCGGCCCTGTAGACGATCTTACGATCCACGCTAGACGACCGTACGCGCGATAAACGCTCGAAACGAGTGTTGCGTCTCGCAAAATGGAGGTCGAGGACAAAGAAGGACGCGGTATACCACGACGAGCGTGTCGCCTCCGATGAAACCTCCGAAGGTCGTACGGGAATTCCAGAAACGCGCATGTTTCTCAAAGAGGCACCGGCAACAGTAGGCCTACCTTTAAGAGAAAAAGAGGGAAAGGAAGTGAGAGAGAGAGAGAGGCTGGGGACACGCGGGAAACCGCGACGACGTGTTCGAGGATTTATTAAGGAGACACCTGAATCCCCCGTCCGGAATCTCGAAGCCGTTAAAAAGATCGCCTATCCTCTCACGCCTTCGAGGCGGATCACGGGTGCATGGTGGTCGCGAATTTTATGCAGATGCCGTGAGATCGTGTAAATATCGTTAGCTAAAAGACGACGATAGTTAGAAGCGGGTCCACCCAAGGAGGGAGGGCCCAGTTGATTCTCGATCAGCCGGTTACCATCGTCCTAATGGCGATTAAACATCTTCGCGCTAATTGGCAATTATAGGGCACAGGCATCGCGAGAGGACTTTACTTTTGCACTGGAGGCTGGTCTCTCTTCGTGGTCCCTGCTTCTCTTTCCGATCGCCTGTTTTCGGACGCGATCGGAAAGAGAACGAAGGAGGAGATCGGCTCTACCTGGTGGTAGGTGCTACAAAAGGCGCTGCCTCGCGCAACCTAAGCGACTCACATACACACACACACACACACACTTTCTCTCTCTCTCTCTCTCTTTCTCTCCTTCCCTCGTATACCTGTCTGTTTGTGCGCGACAGGAAAGGCGAAGAGGGAGGAGGCAAAGATCGTGGATGGTCCGGACCGGAGCGGGTGTCGGTCCGAGAGGACCGAAAGGGGAGAGGGTAGCATTATAAGCGCGTCCGAGCTGCGAACGCACCGGTGCGGTATATATACACACGGGGAAAGGGAGGAGGCGAGGTGACGACAGCGAAAACTAGTTTATTTGGAACGCGGCTATAAATTAGGATCAGATCGCCGCGAGATAAGAGAGCACCGGCTAACACCCGGTTCCATCCGAAAAGACGACCTCCTCCCCCTTCCCCCTTTATCCACCACCCCCGTTCCCCGTTCGCCTTTCTACTCGCGTCCACGTCGTGGCATCCTACAAAGACAACGACGACGGACGTTCTCCGCAGCCGATACGTGGCAGCGTCGCGCTGGCTGGCGATTCTCTCGGGTCTTCATCGCCTCGTTGCGAAACGAGGCGACGAATGATACGAGATAATTTTTCTTGCAGTTCGTCTCGTCTTATCGAGCGTCCTAAAATTCCGTGTCTTAGTTTTATTTTTATTTCGTTCCGCTGCGGAAATAATTGATTGTTCTGAGCGTATTAATAATATTGTTATATTTAGACATACACATTACATTGAAACAAAAAGATCCGAGATATTCTACATCTCTCAACTGTACGGTATCTATGGTTAGAGGCTGATGCGCACTTTCCACGCAATAATATCGATTCTGTCGAGCCAGATTCCCATCGGGTACAGGTGGCGGAGAGACTCGAGAGAGGGCCGCTTTGCTGGAACTGCTCTCGAATCGGTGCGGGGAGGGAAACCGGGAAATGTATTTTCGCGAGGAGAGCGATTCGGCTCCTTTACGATTCCGTCGAATCAGATAACGTTCAAAGACTCGTGCTTGCACCGCGACGTTACGGATACCGCGGGTGGATTCGCCGAGAAGAATGGAGGAAGAGAATGAGGCGAGGGTAAGCCCTCGAGATGAATCCCGCGTATCGTTTGTAAGGAAACGGGAGAACAGCCGTTTCAACTTCCCCCCCATTTTATTCACGAATGCCGCGAATGAGAAAACGAAGGTTCCGGCTTTCCCCAAGACGCTTTAACGATCGCCTGCCGACTATCGCGGACAACCGCTTTTCTATCTCTTTCCCGACTTATCGTCTCGCTCACAAGTCGTGTGACGGTGTGAGCGACGGTGCAGCTTTTTATTCACAGATCTTTTGAACGACGCAATGATTTGTATACAATTTATACGCGCGATAAATTTATATGTGAATCGTTTATTTGACGCGACACACGTGATTTACGGAAAATTTACGACAACACTACTACGGCCAACATTGGTTCCTCTCACGACGCTTTGAGGTATCCATCTTTACAATTAGGGTTAAGTCCCGCTAGTAAGGAGATCTCGCTCGTGAGACCTAAACGCGAGACTGGACCGGAGTCGTCCGTTCGGTCACCAACGCGACAGGTTGAGGTGTGTCCGAGTGTAGTGTTCCAACACATGCGACCGCGCCGGTATACACAGACACGCGCGCGCGTACACACGTAAAAATCTACGGCCGACTGGTGTGGTAAGAGAAAGACGCGGTTAGCCAGTGGTGATTCCATTCACTGATTGAAATCTCCGTCCATTTGTCACTGTCAAGGAGGTGGCGATAGCCTCTTTCTCCCTATTTCTCTCTCTCTCTCTCCCTCTCTCTCTCTCTCTCTCTCTCTCTCTCCTTCTATCTCTCTCCTCAGTCGTTGCCTCTACCATCGTGGACTACCCACACGCTACTCAATGTGTGTTCGATACCATTATTATTTCAACTCGGGTCGCTCGGCTTAACGACCAATCGACACGCCGGATATTAATTTCTTATCGATTGTTCCCGTGGTGTCTCGGCCGTGCGCGAGTTTGGCGCAACACCAGTTCGATCGGCGCGCCTTTGCGCCGTTCGCGCAAGCGAGAATCGTTGTATCGATTTTCGTGCCGATAAGCCGGTCATGTACCGTTGCTTCGGACAACTTACCTTTTCTGTCCCCTCCCACCCGCACCCTTCCCCGCTGCCCATCTCGTCGAGGCTTCTTCTTTCTTTTACAACCGAAAGTAAATTACAAACATCGCTCGCATAATATTAACGTGGCCGTAATATACTACAAACCGACGAAGAATTTTAAGTCGATTTTTCTGTAGCGGAAATTTTTCGACGTATATATGCGCGTATCGTTTGCAATCATAAAACGAGGAACGGTATTGCGAAAAGCGGAGATTGAACGACAAAATAATATAATATTGCCACTTACTTTGGGAAAGACGACTATTGTTCCGAACCTCGGTACTGGCTCTTAAACCGGCGAGACAAAACCACTACCCATCGATTGCGAGCTGGAACAAAACACCACATTCTTCTTAATTTCCTTCTCGAAAATTTTTAACGAGGTTTTTTTTATTACGTGCACCGGATAAAAATTTATACTTTTTAAGCGCGATTTAGCAGCGGCAGTCAATATTAAACGATAAAATAAATTGACGTCGGACCGTATCTTCCACTCACCCTTTGTAGAACGGTTTAAATGCGGTGGTAGCTTCCGTGGGTGGCAAGCTGGCAGTGGTTTGATGCTGGTGGAGAATGGAATTCTGACCGACCGGCGAGAAGTCCTTATGCGGCGAGCTCTGTAGCCGAGAGTTGAAGGACGAGGCACTGCTGGCCGAGCCTGAGCTCGTCGACAGATAACCACCGCCACCGGGATGATTCGCGCCATAGGGGATATTAGGATTGCCATTAGTCGCGGCATTGGCGGCGTTGCCACCAGGACAGTAACCGCCCGGCGGTGCTTGGATCACTCCGTTCGGCGTGGCCACCTTCATGTTGGGCGGTGTCTGGGGTGGAGTGTCCGTACCAACCTCTGGAAACCCCGCCGCCGCCGCTGCCGAGGAGGACGCGCTCGAGCTCGAGCCCGACGACGAGTTGGGGTTGTAATGGAGCTGGCCGCCGGACGAGGATGAGAGGAAGCCGCCGTATCTCGCGGCAGCGCCCGAATAGGGCGCCGTCGCCGCTGCCGACGGGCTCATCCCCGCCGAGGAGGGCAGAGCAAACGAACTTCCCAAGTTTCCTCCACCCCCGGCGCTACCACCGCCATTTCCCGCGCCTCCTGGACCGAGCCATGGTTGTTGCGAGTGATGATGGTGTCCTTGATTCGGTACATGATGCTGTTGCTGCTGAGGATAGTGTTGCTGGTGATGCAGATGATGATACTGCTGATGGTGGGGATGCGACGGTGGTGGCGGCGTTTTACACGCTGCCGTGTCCGCTAGGGACCAGATTTTGGGTTTCGTCGCGGGGATCGGTACACCACCCGCACTACAGTCCGGCTTGATACCCTCTTCCTTCAAATGGTCCTCACCGACGTAACCTTGGTGGTGATGATGATGATGCTGCATCGTGTGATGAAAGGGATGCTCGCTCCGTCGGCGGTCGTCCTCGAGATCTAAGTCGTCCTCATCGTCGAGATCCTTTTCGTGCTGCAACAGCTCCGCTTTCACATGCCTCATTGGTTCTGGAAATAATCGGAAAGATGATATGTAGACTTATTGAAAAAAGAATTTTAAAAAACTTGTAAAGCGTCAAAATAGACAAAAGATATTCTGCATGAAATTGCTTGGCGTTCGCCGAAGATGATTTATGAAAGTGAGAACATACACGAGAAAAATACAGACATTAATGGTTTATAATATTCGATACGCAAAAGTGAGACGTAGAACGCGAGTCATCGTAACGGGATTCCATCGTCATGGAGGGTCGTCGAGCGGCGAGAGAGTGCGGATATTTCCCTTACGCCCCTATACAGTTAAGCTGTAAGGGATGCTGTGAAAAAAGGGAGCGAAGCCTTCAACCACTTTGGGGCGCGAGAGATTTCAGTTTCCCTTCGGGGCAATGAGTGGGGAGGATGCGCGAGCGAGTGGATAAGCGAGAGATAAAAAGAGAGAGAGTGAACCGTATCCGTCTCCTTTTTCTCCGATCTCCCTGTCCCGTCGTCTCTCGGGGCACTCCACGGATCGTCCCGACCGTCTGCCAGCCAGCCAGGCAGCCACCGAGCCAAGCCAGGCAGTCAGTCAGGGGTGAGAATTTCATTAAGAGGTTCGAATGTGTCGGCAGAGGGTTTACTTGATGGGTCGTCAAGCGATAATTCCCAAGCACGAAGGGCGTGCTACTACACTCTTGAGTGTAAGAGAGACGTAGAAATAGATGAAGAGAGAGAGAGAGAGAGAGAGAAGGACAGAAAAAGAGTTTCGGTTTAGGGCGCACGCACCCCCTTATAAAGGGAACCTCTCTCTTATGGGCCAACTAAATAGATACTACCGTCGAGTCCACAAGTGGCTCTTTAACTTTTGACCCTCTTTTATCAGACGTTAATCTCGTAATCTTCGCGCTGTGCGGGCGGATTCTGTGTTTAAATTGAATAACTAAATTGTATTGGGCTTGGCTTTACCCGGTCAGATCGTTACCCGCGCGCGAGTTATAAGCACATAATAATTTTTCTATTCCGATGTTACATTTCGATGATTTACAAGACAGACCGAACTTGCCCGTGTCTAACTTTACGTAACAATAGTCGGGTTCCAAAAGCTCGAGAGTTTGAATATATATTCTACTTGAATACGAATATTTCAACCCTCGCCGCATAGGTGGCTGACAGTTCGTGTGACCTATCTTCCTCAGCGGCTCGGCGTAGAAATTCATGAGCGCGCCAAAAGCTCCCCTTTGAATTTCTAAAGGTCACCGGCACAGAGCGAGTGAAGGCGTGTGCGTGTATATCCGTCCACATACCGAAGTGTCGATACACGTTCCCGCTATTTATATAGGAAGAAGAGAACCACGAAAATTTTAGACGTAAGAGACGCCAACGTCTATGCTTTCACGCGACCTCACGCGAGAGAACTGGCGCGGCGAATCAATTTCCCATCGGTTCTCGTCAGCCTTTCCCAGCGCATCGCCGGAGTGCTCTCTCCTCCGCTCGAGCGCCTTTGAAATTACGAGCCATTGCAGGACGCGTGACGTAGCAGGATCTAGGTGTCCTGAATCGGGAGAGAGATCGAGACGACGAGAGCGCACGAGAGAGCGGGACGAAGGAGAAGGAGAGTGTGTATGTGTGTGTGTGTGTGTGTGTGTGTGTGTGTGTGTGTGTGTGAGAGAGAGAGAGATTCGATATTGGCCAATGTGCGGTGGGGTAATGGTGGCCATAGGAGGGTCCGTACCATTCGTCTCGCCGCGGGCGCCGATACATCACCGTACCTCGAACCAGCATTCTCCCATGTGTATCTATATACATTCACAATGTATATATGTATATGTGTATGTACATATATATATATATATATATTATATGTACACACATATATACATATATGTATATATGGACTCCGTTGCACGGAGTGGATATGGTTCTACGGATGGCTACTCAGCCCAGGCGCACCCTCTCCCTCTCGCACGCGCGCACGCATACAATTACGTGCTCCTCTCACAGATCTGTACTCCTCGCACACCGTCTATACACCTACACGCCCGCGGCAAGCTCACGAGCAAGCAGCCCGGTCCAGCCCGGGGTGCCCAATACCAATACCAACGGCGTCGGCCCGGTCCACCGGGGGACCAAACCGAGGGCCATTAATCTCTTCGCGCGGCAACCCGCAACCCGTCACTGTGTTTACCCACATGTGAACCATTATGTCCGCCCCCGCGATGTAGAACCCGCTCCGCTCCGCACCACGCGCTCCGTTTCGCCGCGAATTCCTAACTCGCCGTTTCCGGTCGTCGCGCGAAGAAATGCGCCTCGACGAGCGAATTGCCTTTAGGACGCGAATATCTTTGATATCCGAACCGCTGTTTGGGAAACGAGTCGTGCCATTCAGGTCCCTAATGAGCGTGTGTTTGCGGTGAATCGAGTGCTGAAATGAAGCGAAATTTGCAGCCGCGCATTTCGGAATCGTCGGCCGTAAAAATTCACGGTTGATGGGCGACCCACAGAAGCTTTCGAGGAACGACAGGTACGTGGTCGACAAGGCTAAGAGCCCTATCATCGATCTTTCAGTCGAAGCACGGAGCAAAGACATATTTGTAAAGTATCCAGAAACGGTACATAGATTCTCTCAGAAAAATTCAAGCAATCTTTAGAAACAACTGCCGACCGCCCGGAGTGAAGTCGTAAGTCCGATTCATTGTGAGCGAAATGCATACTTGCGCAATACGAGAAACGTCAGCTGATGGGTATTCGATATCGGGGAAACTAGTCACGCGAGGGAAACACGCCATCGACATTCCAAAGTCAAAGAGATCGGCTCGCCTTGCTTGCGCCGGACCTACCTTCGAGAAGTGATTTTAGCTCTGGTCAATGATACTTTTCGCAATATTGATAATCGGACGTTTCTAACGATAAAAATTCCCCGATAACACCAACGACGAGTTATCGCGAATATTATGCTGCGCCGCCGCAATCTCTTTCTTAGATCGTCTCTCGAAACAGACGCTGCCGGCTAACCGCTTCGAATATTATTATTACTCGTCCGGCATTTTTTCCGCGGCGACGTTAGCAGACACGCCCCTCGTTTCATTTCGTTTCATAGTTTGTAGTTCCTGTTAGCGGCGCAAACTAAGATTTCGCGTGTTAACGTCAGCACGCCCCGCGACTACGAGCAATTTTCTAAATCGCTCTCGCAGATAGCGGCGTGAAAACGTGACGGCTCGTGTCTCGAGGCAGCGTCTTACTGAATAATGAATTCTGACTCGCTGTCGGGCAACGGATACCATGCGTGGAAAGGAAAAAAGGCTTACCGGTATCGTCGAGGCCCCGCCTCGCCTCTTCGCCGACCCGGTCGCCTCTGTTGTCCGACGCGAGCTCGTCCTTTTCCTTATTATCCTCGGAATCGGTGAGCACCGCGTCGTCATCGTCATCCGTCTTGTTCTTCGGTTCCCAGGTCATCTTGTTCTCCTTTTTGAGACGTCTCCGCGCGTTCGCGAACCAAGTGGAGACTTGGGTCAGCGTCATCTTCGTGATGATAGCCAGCATAATCTTCTCGCCTTTCGTCGGATACGGGTTCTTCTTGTGTTCGTTCAGCCAAGCCTTCAAGGTTGCCGTCGATTCCCTCGTGGCATTCTTCCGCCGCGCGGCTAGGTCGTACCCAGCGCCATACCTGAAAAAGACAACGAAAAAGACAGCTTACAATGCGACGTCTTCTGAAATTCTTTAAAAATTCCGTTACGCTCGAGTAAGCAGCGGCTTGTAAACAGGAAGCGCGATATGAGGGAAAACCTGAGATGCATGTAAAGAGCTCAGTAAACCGTAGATATAACATTTGCACGCGCGTCTCTTATTCTCTATTATCAGCTGGCCACTAATTAATCGACACATATACATACACAAATTAATTAATTAACACATATCTATTTTATTTTTGTGAAAAAATTCAGAAATCACCCATCATCGAGATTATCGGTCGCATCTTGTTAATAAACGTCAAACGCATTATTAACGATTGAGTAATCGCTGTTAAGCAATGCTGGTCGCTTGCCTGCCAGAAGGTAACTATTGTTCCATATTTGTCGAAACGGGCCACTCCACTCGAGAAGTGGTATCGTGTCGAGGGTGCGAATTCCCCGCAGATTTTGGCAAGTCCGAAGTGCTCTGCACGAGCCCTCGGCTTTCCTAGATCCGTGCCTCTCTCTTTCTCTCTTTATTTCTCTCTCTTTCTACCTCTCCCCCGCCTTTCTCTTTCTCTCCGCCTTGCTGAACATCAAACCCCTCTGGGATAGGGGGGCGGCATCCTACTGGGTCGAGGGTGATACTCCGGCAAATATATACGGGGAATAAACCCCCAGCGGCGGCGTGATTCCATCGTGCACCCCCGGCACTCACTCGCCGTAATGGCGATTCGATCGATCCCCTCTCGTCCACCCCCTCTCGCTGGCTCAGTCTCGTCTACTCCTATCGCGTCTCTCTTCCATTCCTCCCCGTTCTCCCTGACGAAGAACCCAGTGCACGAGTATGTTATAGGTGGATACTGTTATATACTACAGGCTGAAATACCTATCGACGATCCATCGGCTGTGAAACGATGGAAGAGGCACAGTGGTTCGCGATAGCGGCGATGGTGGTGGTTAGCAACAATGTTTTGCCTCGAGCGGAACGCATCCTGACGAGATACCTGCTGCTGTTGCTCGTCGGTGGCTAGGGATAAGTGAAAATTTCGTAATATCGATATCGAGTGGCAGACCACGATTGGAAGATCAACATCATCAATAATCAATAAGTTTTCATTGACAATTCACGACGATTTATGAGAATTTTACAAATTTTGTGAGAAATAATTGAGAACTAATTTAAGACTGTATCCGAATAATTTAAGCGAATATTCTTGATAAACCGCAGCGGCGACATCGATCAACCCGCATTACTCAATTTACAATGCGGCGTTTCCCTGACATTACATTATAGAAATAATCAATCGTGAGTTCTTTATTTTCGTTGTGGCGATCGAAAACGCTATTAAAAATAAATTCGTTGTCAGATCTCCATTTCCACTTTATGTAATTGAATCAGACGAGTGCGCGTCAGGCAGCGCGAGCGGTCGGATCATTGGAGAAATCGTTCGGTACACGCGGGGAGGAGGCCGAAGAGCGAGAAAGAGAAAAGCGGAAATCGAGGTAAATCGAACGAACGGCGAATTATTAGGTTCCCGCTTTCACTCAACGAGCACAAGGCTGCGCAACCCCCTCCTCTCCCCGTACCACCCTTCGATTACCACTGCGATCCGCATTCGAGATTGCCGAGATGACCGCATCGATGGGGATGGAAGCGGCAATCCGCAGGAGGCTGACTCGAAGAAGGTGGAGGACGTTTCACCCTCTATTAAACTCCCTCGTACAAGGGAAAGGCGGCCGCCGGGATACGTCGCCAGTAAAACGAGCCTCTCCTCGACTTCCACGTTTCTTTTTTTTTTTCTTTCTTTCTTTGCTCTTCTCCGGCCGCGTTCCTCCTTTCGCCTCGTTCCTGCTGCTACCGCAAGAAAGCGGCCATGTCCTCGAAGGGTCCTATCGATTTCGATAGGCTTCCGCGTCCGCCGTCGAAGCGGTCGCGACCATATGGCGGCATTCGCGAAAGACGAAACAATAAAACGCACCGTATTACAGAGAAAAACTGTTAATTCCATTGCGGATATATCCTCCCTTCGCGAGGCAGGAGGAGACAGAAGGCTCTTTAATATTTTCTGTATTATCAGCCTTGCGAAGTGTCATATAACACGAGTCCATGCCGATGCGATTGGACAACGTTAAAAATGAGAAAGCTGACGAATTCGCGGAGGGAGGTAGCAGTCCGCGTTTCGAATCAGAGGCTCGTCAGGAATCGACAGCGGATGACGATACAAGCTTGCAGATATAATCAAAATCGCCCCCTCGTTAATATGCGCAATTTCGACTGCCTCCCACACGCCGGGCCGCGCCGGCGCTGCGCCGCGCAATTATCTACATACACAACGAGTCCGCATCGGCATTTACATACTAAGTGTACCGTTGCGTGCCGGGAGAGAATCGCTCGGATGCGATCGCGTCTCGTGTACGCGACGATGCAGATGGGACGGACGAATGGGAGCGAAGTAAAAACTTCGGCGAATGTGCAACGAGCAATCCAATCGCCCTTCCTCCTTCTCTCTCCCTCTGTAGCGTATCTCGATGCGGTTGATTCGCGAAATATCCTGCCGTTATTCGTATCCGGCTCACGATGCTCTCGATGATACGAAGATGTCAAGTTTTACCGCGAATTTAACAATCAGAGACGTGCAAATATCCAATAATACAGAAAAGAGAGAAGACGTTACGCTGCTCCTCACGAGCATCACGCTTGGATTTCGTGACGCGTATTGTTTTAACCTTTGCTGGCTAACCTTGATGGATTTTTATTAGTTTATGTATATATGTATGTGTGTACTATATTTATAGTTGCGAGCGACTTTTTCGTTATCGAATATAGTACGAGTCAAAAATGACCCAGCCACAGTTTTCCGAGAGTTAAATTGAAATGGCAGGTATGCGTAATAAGCGTTCTTGAGTTTTTATAAATACGAGTTTTATATATTCTAAAGGTTTGTGAACGAAGCCGGATGTATAAAGATCTAAGCATGTGCTCATAATGCGAGAGCTCACGGACTAGTAGATTGCAAGTGAATGGCGCTATCTGCTATCATAAAATTCTCCGACACGCTCTTATCGTCTCTTTGTCGATGCTGAAGCGAAATCGTGCGACGAGCGTCCTTGAAGAGCACAACGTATATGCATTTTTAACGCATGATTTGCCAATAAACTTACAAATATCAAATGTACCTCGATATACGTGTGAATTTCAATCGTTAATCCGAGTTGGCACTTTGAGTGACTTATTTAAAAATATCTTCAGCGATTTAAAAATATCTTTAATCCGACACTAATGGTAAGCAAATAGGAACGAATATCTTTCTTATTGTCAGTCAATCGCCCGTCAAAAAACCGATAATCAAATGTTGACGTTGTGCAATATCGGATTCGGCAATTGGATTTCGCGCAATAACGAAATGAACTCGCAGTTATCGCACCGCCGCGCATATTTCTGCGTAGATTGGAGATTAACGTCAATTTAGAAGCGCGACATCGTTCGTAGGAATGAAAGGACGGAGAGAGGCGTATCATATACGCGAAACGAAATTGTCGGCAGACTCAGAGGGGAGAAAGAGGTCGAAGCGGTAGAATCGAAACGGTAGGAATTCCTCCGCTAAGAGGGATAATAACGATGCGAAAGGGTGCATAGAGGAGCGCGTAATGCTAGACACTGGCAGCACTCGAGCGACTCATTAGAGGCTTTGCATATGGTAGCGTCAACCTCGAAAGGTTAACCAATATTGGCAGAACGCGCGTAATTACGTCCTCCAGCCTGGTATAGCCGTGTATATATGTAGGTAGCTTCAATAGTTACGCCCGGGTTCGGATGTGCAAACGTTTCCTACCGACCAACCAGCCAATCTACTGCATCTCTCTCTCTCTCTCTCTCTCTCTCTCTCTCTCTCTCTCTCTCTCTCTCTCTCATACACATACACATACACCCTCTCTTCTGTGCAATCGCGTATAGCTTACGGCTGCGTCTGCTCCGCACTGCCGTCGACAAGATCCGCCCCCTGTACTCGCGCGATCGCTGTATCCTACGATGGACCGATATGCTGTCTGCGTCTAATCATCAACTTTGCAGCCTTTCCCTTATACATTATTCCAAGGCGGGATAGGCATTCACGGAGGGATATAGCAGCTACCTCGATAATCGGTGAAATTATGGAACTGTACTACGCCCGAGTAATCTCGATGCTCGATTTTTGTTTTAAGCGAATCGTAAGACGGCGCGAAGAGGATCTCGACGGAAAATCTTTTTATCTCAGTCGATCAGTAAAACGCATCTCGTACATGCTCTATACGTCAACATGTCAGGAGATTTTTTTAGTATTAAATGCCGTTTCAGGCATCTCTGGATGGTAGAAAAGACGCGAATGGATAACCGGTTACGGGAAATCAAAGGTAATCATCAAAGAGAAAAAGGCCGCGCGTTTCTATCCCAACACAGTCAATGTCTAAAAGCGATCGTTGATAATAAAAAGCGGTATCTCCCGATTGGGTGAAAATTAAGATAGTATCACCACAGCATTCGCTGACACGGTGTCCTATCTTTTAATAGGTAAAAAGAGTGGTAGCACAATTATAGCATCGTCAAATATGTGCGAGATTGACTATATTATTATCAATTAAAAAAATACGAAAGAAAAAAAATTTTATTCCATATATATTTCTTATATTATACATATATATTGCATTAATGTTTCGTTATTGAAAGCTACACGATAACTATCTTTGGTATTTAAATATCCATTGACAATTTAAAATGTTTGCTGTGTTGTCTTATTGCACAAAGAGCAAGCAGACATACTCATCTATCATCCAGTAACAAATAACAGGGCAGTAAGACTCGCGAGAGTGCAACGGCGCGAACGAAGGAAAATAGAGAAATCAATCAATTTACGCGAAAACAACAGAAAAAAGAGACACTTCTGCCCGTTCGAAGTGTCCCCAAAGGAACCCTTTCGCGGGGCTAGTAACGACGTATTTCTCATTTCCTGTAATCAGAGCGTTCGCGTCGGAGCGTCCCAATCGAGCCGCTTCAATTTACACCCTCGGCCCTCGCGCGGGGCACCCTCTCCTTGTGTCGTCATACAACACAGTCCGCAACTTTCAACACCGCCGATAAAACAATAGCGGCCCGACGGCGTCGAAAGTGACGGGGCACGTAACCCGTTAAGGGAAGAGAGCGACCGGGGCGGAGATGAGGGAGAAGCGAGAGAGCGGCCGTCGTATTATTAAGCAAGTAAATTAATAGAGGCTTGTCCAGGAGAGGTGGTGAGAGAGCGAGGCAGTAAGGGCGCTGAATTCCACGATAAACAATGCCTATACCGTCGGAGTTTCTCTGGTAGGCGCCGCTACCGGCGCTGCCGCCGTCGAGCACATGCAGACTATACAACCACCCGAAGGGGTGGCTCTGGAAGAGGGAGGGAGAAGCCTCCCGTTGCGTGAGTCACAGCGCGCCTGCCTATTCCTGAACGTCGAGCATGAATGTGTGTATACGTGCGTGTGTTCACCAGGCGGACACGAGGGTTGCTAAGCGAAGCAAGTAAAGCACCTGTGGGAGCCGACTCGTTCGGAGGATACGGAGGTGGCCGAGGAAGTAGTCGAAAGGGAGTAGACGTACGCGAGAGAGTGCGGGAGAGATGGGGTGGCACGGGCGGGAGGAAGAGAGGGAGAGATAGAGAGGGATTTAGAGCCGAAGGGAAGGAAAGAGATAGAGACGGGGATAGAGCGAGAGAGTACATGGAGCCGAGAGTAGAGTGGTGAGTAGAGCAAAGAGAGGCCTGGCGAACGGGCGAGCCAACCCCGGGGAGGAAGCCAATCAATAAACTCACTCACTCACTCGCTCTCCTACGGAGAGAGACCTACTGCTCTCCCTACGCTCGCGATGTGGCGATATGTGTGGCTGTATATGTGTATGTATGTGTACGCGAGTGTGCATATGTACACACGTCCAACCTGGAAGCCTCCATTATATACGCCCACTCGGCTGCCTACAGCCATTTTGTAGCCGTCCGTCGTGTTTGGCCTAACTCGAGCGCCGGTACCTTCAATCCCTTCGAGTTCGACAGAATTCGGAAATCGCGGCAACTACTTCGGCCGAATGTCAAGTCGATCGATGACGATTATCAGACGCTACCGTATTAATGTAGTTACACGCGATCAACTTGTGCAAGCGAGCTATATCTGTTTATCCTCGAAACGAGATTAAATGGACGTTTAAATCGGATGAATATATCCGATGCATTGTACATCGTATTAACGTAAAAGTTATTCTACGCCGGCTGCGGTCTCTATCGGCGACGAACAGCGCTGCGGCTTTCATCTCGCCGATACGACCAGCGCAATTTTAACGGTCCATACGCCACAAACGGTGTGCTTCTCCAGGTGCACGACCAAGGGGGAGATATTACGGATTCGCGATAACGATAACCGTCGTCGCGCGGAAACGTTTCCAGTGGAGTATACGTGGCGAGTACGACGGGATCGTGACTCTTGTTTTAATGGCGGCGCGCGGAGGTAACGGAATAGGGGTAAGAGGGGAAGGTGGCTCGGCGCTCTCTCTCCCTCTCTCTTTCGGTGGTAGTTTAATCTAATGGAGCCGAGAGACCATGAAACCTGGCGATAAACTTACCCGTAGGCGGCCAGGGTTGGATCGTAAGGGTAGTAACCCGTGGCGGCAGGTTGAAGGGCGGCCGTGCCCCAGGCAGCACCCATGTCCGCCGTCATGCCCATCCCCGTCGCGTCCTTCAGCCCGTACGGATTACCCTGCAAGAGCAGAGTGCATGATAAGCGCTAATTTATTTAGTATGTCGCTGCATCGCGCATATAAATTCCCCTACAATGTAAACATGCTATCGACACGCTATCTTTCTATCGCGACGTTAAAATTAAAAAAGAAACGGCGATATCGATCGATATCGATCCTCGCGTGACACGAGCGATTCAGGAAACTATACAGATCCATTATAGTTAATGCTACAGATTATGTTCTGCATGCTGAGAGAGATTATCGCGAGCCTGTCTAGAAACCCTTTAGAGGTTCAATCCAATCCATCTCAATTTTCGCTGATAGACTGGAAAGCCACAAGGAGTCGTAGCGATCGTATAAATATAATATTTTATCTGAACACGCAGTGTGCGGTTTGTAGCCTTAAAAAGATTATACGAGCGGGACAAATGTCCCTGAAAGCAAGCAATCTGTCAATCATTCTTTACTCTCGTCTTGATTATCCCGCGACGGATTAAGAGGTAAATGAAAGGAGGCTGCGGGTTTAACAGAGGCCCCTAAGACATTATCGCGGATAGACGTCAGTTATTATGTATTGTCATCAAGGCGCGTTGTAAAGGCACACTGTAAAAGATGAGCGAAGAGACGAGAGAAAGAAGGTGAGATATGAGAGGAAAGAATGGAAAAGAGAGCGAGAAAGAGAGAGGAGCGCAGGTGAGAAAAGGGAAGGAACGTGGCAGCACGTTACGCGGCTAATGGTAGCACAATGGGGGATATTATTAGTGCAGCGGCTTAGGAGTGGTCTCTTTGGCGCCACGGAGTTTCGTGTTACATCTAGTAGTCGTCGTCGTCGTCGTCGTCGTCGTCGCCGTGTCTTCATCGTCGTCGGCGTCCACGTTCTTAATTTCCTACTCGCTCCTACCCTTCGTTTCGATTTTCGAAGGCCCTAACGGGTGTCCTTGGCTCTCCCTCCCGCCTTTCTTTCGCCTTGCTCTCGGCCCTTAGTCCCACCTCGCCGTGGGTCTCCCCCTTCGGGGAGTCCGGCACATATACGTGTGTGTATGTGTGTATCTTCGTCTTTATTTCTCTTCTTTTCAGAAGCGGCTTTAATGGCGAACTGCGGGTGGTCCGACGTCGACGCTTCGGACTATTGTTACGACTGTGCACAGTCACACAGGGTCACCGGTCGCCGGTTTAACCGATTATACGAGCACGCCTGTATTAAGGTAGCAATAATCGTTGTGTTGCGCCCCAAATCTTGCGACGTATGCGACGCATTAGGGGGGCGCGACAGCGAGGTGGCTCTAACTTGATACCCTGTGTTGCTGTGGGCTCGATAGTCCATCAAGTTAATGCAATAACACCTATAATTGTCTCCTATACAGGGTGCTCCAAAAGCGTGAGCCCATACATTCTATGACAAAATATTCTTTCATTCTCTTTCCGTGTGCTATTTTATTAGATACAAAAATATATGTAATTTGTTTAAAATTACACATCGATTTTATTTCGATCGTCTTGTGAACAGCAATTAGTACAATTTCTAAATCCTAATTTAGAATGGCATCACTTAAAATTTTTAAGTAATATTTATTCGTATGATATAATGTTTCTTAAGTTTCTCATTTCTTTTTAAAAATAAAGTTTACTTTGCACATTGTGAGTCTTATAGGGTTCTTATAGGGCATTTTCGACAATCCATTGCGTCACTCTCCATTCAATGCTAATCTGATTCTTATTATATTATAATGCTCGTCGAATCGGTCCGTCGATTTGAATCATCAGGAGCACGTGCTTCCTGCTTAACTGTTCCATAAAAAAGATCAAAAGAAGAGAGCAAGAAATGCAAACGAAGAAAAAAATGAACAGCTACAGTGAGCACGATGAAAAAATATTTTTAAAAACATAGAAAATATGAAATAAAACGTAACATATTTATATCTTCTGTAGCTATTTATATAATATAAGAGATTTTTTATTTCACTCTTAGTTACGTAATTAACATATATCATTAAAATGTATACTATTAAAATAAATATAAGAGATATATAAAAATATTTTTCCTCGAATATTTTTATCCTTTTTTTTCTGTCTAGTATGTGCATAATATTTAAAATTACAAACAGCGTCCCGAGAAAAATATTAATCTCGACAATTGTTCGCTTTCATTTCATTGCTAATTAGTCGGCAGCAACATATTACATTTTTTCTAACCGCCGCGAGAATAGGCGAGCTCGAATTACATTGTGTGTGTAATAACGCATACAAGCGCGTGTTAACGAGATGATTGAGAGACCGCTATGCAGAAAATATCACAATCGCGTCTCGTATCTTTTTGTAGAATTTTTTCAAGAGATTATATAATGATGTAATCATTAAAGAAATGTTTTTTCTCAATACCCGAATATTTTGTCGCTTGAGTGGCATGACTTTCGTGACGCAAAACGAAAGCGACTAGGCAAGCCTTTTTCGTTCGAGGTTTCTCTTTTGTTTTTTCGAAAACGGTATCATACGAACTCGCTATGAGAGGATGCATCCCATCGTCAAAATACTCAAAATTCTCGGCAGTCGGACGCTTATGGCATTCCGGGCTACACCCTGTCGTATCGTCAGTCACTCGACTGCTGGCAGTGATGGTCGCGTGCGCCAAATTATGCCACGGCGTTGAAATTCCACGAACGATTGACCGGGCGGACTGCAATTTATGCCGATAAAGATGCAAAACTATGACGTCCCGCTGTCTCGCGCGACAAATGGCATTCTTGGGGTTTCGCACGGCCAGGACTAAACCAATACGCACGAGGGAGGATCCCTTCGTCCTTCGGCTCATCAGTCTCAATTACAGCGGAACTCATCGGCGCGAACGACTGTCCGCATGCAGAATGGTAGCCTCGTAAAAACATTGGCAACTACGATTATTATCTACATATTCGCGGCTATGCAAATACTTCATCCTCAATATTTCTTTAATTTGTGCAAACATTGCCAAAAATTTTCCATTTTTATACACGGTCTTTCACAGGAACTGGCAGGAATGATTAACGAAAGAATTTTGATGTTGAAAATTACGAGCTGCTGTACACGGAAAGAACTATTTTGCTGAAGTATCTAAAAATTTAGCCAGATACAGATCTGAAAATAATTTTGTTAGACCATCAAAAATAACTATGTAGGATGTTCACACGGAAAGAATGGTTTTGCCGAAATATCTAAAAATTTGGCCACATACAGATCTGAAAATAATTTTTGTTGGATCATCAAAATAATTATGTAGGACGCCCAAAATATTTGCTAGAATATCAAAACTTTTTGTAGCATTATCATAATGTTTGAGCGTCCCACGTGGTTACTTTTGATGGTCTAACAAAATTATTTTCAGATCTGTATCTGGCTAAATTTTTAGATATTTCAGCAAAACTGTTCTTTCCGTGCGTTCTTTCCGTGCAAGCTTGATGATAATGCTGTATAAAGTTTTGATATTTTAGCAACTATTTTGGGCGTCCTACATAATTATTTTGATGGTCCAACAAAATTATTTTCAAATCTGTATATAGCCAAACAAACAAATTTTTAGATATTTCAGCAAAAGCATTCTTTCCGTGTAGATATCGTCATTAGTCGAAATTGTACTCACGTGAATTGGTAAATCACGCGAGTACAATAAAATTCATAGATGTAAGGATTCTGCAATAATTTTACGCAATTCCCGATGTATTACTCGCGGATGTACACGCGCGCAACTAAACGCGTACTGCGCGTGGCAATATTGCACGCCAGCCGCGTTTAAGTGCCAATTATAAAAGCGTAACAATCTACGATTAAGAAAGCTACGCGTGTTACGCTTTTCAATGGGCCGTAAAACAACGCACGATATCGCGAATCGAAACGTTACGACTTTCGTATTGCGGCAGACACGCGTGCTTCTCCACAGCCGCGGAATATTGCTATTGATACCGATACCGTTGGATGAACATCCAAGTTACGCTTGGTATCACGTTATCGCTTAGTATCCTGTTAATATTGCAGAATAGCGAACATTTTCGTTATTAGTCAGATCGCTTGATATTCCGCCAAAACGAGCTCCAAGAGAAAGCGACAAATATTCAATTTGCTTTATTTTCGTGTTACTAATATACTGCGCATTGTCGATGATAAATTCTGTCATCTGCAGAATGTTTTACGAAAGGAATAGACAGAGTTTGTCAATTATTCGTAGTATATTATTTCGGAGAATTATTTATAGTGTATCTATTTCGGCGCAGAGGATCTCTCGCGCAGTATTAACGATACGTTAAAAATTCTCACTCTCGCGTTAAGGTAACGTCTACGACCGTATTGTACCGCAGACAATTCGAATAAAGCGCAACACGTCAGGAGAAAGTTCAAAGCGCGAAACGCCGTGTGCGGCGGCATTCCCGAGGAAAACGTCGCCGGAGCGAATCTCGGAATCCGTTACGCCGACACCGTCGCCACGTGAAATAAGACGAATCCGTCGGCTGATGAGAAGAGGTTTCCGTCTACCGGTTGCTCCCCTATCTCGCGCAGTTACGTCCTCCTCTCGTCCTGCCTCGCGTTCGCGCACTCCCGCCGCCACGCCGCGCCGCGGTATCCCCGGTGGCTCCCGTCCCTGTTTCACGGCATCCTGCGTATTGATTCTATAAACTCGTTCGCGCGAGAGCGATGAGAGCACTCTCCTCTCCCTACTTCCCGTCCTTTCGGTGTCCGCCTCTTCCCTCCCTTCATCGCCGATTCGTTTGACGGAGACGATCTCGCTTAGCGCATCCGCACGGTAAGCGAGATTCGCGAATGTCATGTGCGAAATATATGTATTTTTATGCGGGAATTTTATTTATGAATAAAAAAGGGAGAAACGCGTCTACGGCCTTTTGCTCCATAAAAAGCAGTCCGAAGGCATTTCCGTATTGGATATTATACATCAATATCGAAAAAGATATCAAAAGAGATATGCAGCTCAAAATAGAAATATGCGTTAATCATACATTTGCTATTTCAATTTCAATTAACATCGTATTTTCTGATGTAACTATATAAATATATTCTGCTATAACACATTGCTGCGTCATTACGAACCGGTATTATTAGAATCGACAGTCTCTCAGTTTTTGCGCTGATCCCGCGACAAATATTCAGATCTAATGATAGATCTGCGGAGTATCGAGCTGGCGCGTGTATGCAATCTGCCAGGCGTGTTTAATTAAATATATTAACCTCGCGATATTATATGTCACGTGAAGCCGACTGTGAAGTGACACGGCAAATTTTATTGAGTGACAATCCCGACATCCATACACTGAGAGAAAAATGTATGATATTTGGAACTGTAATGACATAGTAAATGATTATTAGTTAGGAATATCATTTTTATAGTAAGTGTTACCATTTATGTTGGTGACAATTACGATATAGGCATAGTATAAGTAACCCATATAAAATTTTTACCAATAATTATAATCATTTGAAGTAAAAATATAGTAAGATAGAATATATGGAATGGATAAGAGATATTAACCATTTTATATAGTCAATACAATTGAAATATTTGGCAAATATTGGTACAGGTAACTATAGTCTTAGCATGCTTTACTATACCCATGGTAATAATAACAAAGCAAATATGATGACTATAAATTTCCGTTCACTCTGCTATATTTTGCATGTTTAAATGAACTATAAAAATATGTTTGAGGCCAAAACTCATTATAAAATATAGTGAGATTATTGTTATTCCAACCATTTTTTTCTCTCAGTGTAGTTAAGTCTTAAATTATAAGTACGCTGTGATATCAGCGCGGTCTAAGTTAATTTGCAAAGTAAGTACGTCAAATCGATATTCGATACGACACAAGAATACAAAATCGCAGGACATATCGCGTGATTTACGCGCGCTTCGCTGTTCAGATAAGAGCCTGTGTCGTATCAGCGTTTATCTGACCACAGCATGCACTGATTACGCGGCAACATCAAAAAGCCGATGGCTTTTTCATTCGTACAAATATCGCGATCCGTGAAAATGAAAATACGCTGTAGAGATAGCTATACGTTATTATCTGATTATACGAGGTAATGACACATTTACGGCACACGTCAATGGCACGCCGTCCCGTGCCATTACAGAAATTGCCGTTACAGATTGATTACGCCGCACATAATGCCATTATTAAAAGTTGATTTTAACGATAATTGCGCTTTCATGTGAAAGTAGCATTCCCATGACAGGTATCTTTTTTGCTTTTTTACCAAATTATGACGATTCCATTTACGGCTCGTAAATGTATGATACATTAGTCCAACCGAGTTGCACCGATGAGAGATCGCTGCTTACACGCGATTTAGAAAATCGCGTCTGCAAATTTACATCGCTAATTGTGTATGAAAAATGAGACTTGTCTTCTGGATAGTAAATGCATTCGCTGAATTTCACTCGAGATAAACCCTGTCTACAAATTACATATGCGATGAATCGCAGCGGGTATAAATCCTCGCGCCATCGAATCGCAGCGTGAAACGGGGCAATTTCCGACTACATTATTAGCTGTATCGTAACGATTCCTTTTTCCTGGATTTTCTTCTCCATAGCAACTCTATTTTTGTCTCGGGCCGTTGGCCGCGCGAGGAATACATTAATCGACAACGCCGCCTAAAAGCAGCCAATTAGTATAATCGCCCGATAAATTCAAATTTAATTGGCTACTACACTTTCTTCCAATTCGGGATGGCATCAAATGTGCTTATCAGCGTGAATGTAATGCATCCGTGCGGTCTTCTCAATACGAGTAACGAGAGAAAAATCAATCAGATTGTGTTCCCATCGCCGTTAATCTTGTCGCATTTGTTATATATATATATATATATATATATAGAATACGATTTTTGTTTGAAAGTAGGTCAGCCATTAATTTTATATATATAATTCCGATCTAGAAAATATTTTCAATATTATAATGTAAGAAAAATGCACTGAAAAAAAATGCTACTGCTTCAATTAAAGTTTACGTCACGGGCTGCCACAAACATAAATAGTTCATTCAATTGTATTATGATTGGACCAAATGTTTAGATTATTAAAAGAATAATCTAGATATTTGTTCCAATCATCATACAATTAAATGAACTATTTATGTTTGTGGCAGCCCGTGACGTACCACTTTAATTGAAGCAACAGCATTTTTTTTCTGTGTACAGATAAAATTTCTGCGGCAAACTTTAGATTGTGCGAAACTGGTTTAACGCGCGTTTCGCTAGATTCCTGGCTTCTCTAGAATCGAGACATTGAAGTAAGTCACACAGTCGGTCGAGGAGGATTCCCCGGTGACATATGCGCGCGAATTCGCCACCGGCAGCCCCTTGAGAACGTAACGAGCGACTTGGCCTTCCGCGAATCGAAACTTAAACGAGATTATCGGCCGCTTCTCGAGAAAGGGACGCGTGAATAATTCGACGCAGCCGGCACCCAGCCTGCGAAGACGCATGAATTCCTGAGCGCGGGACGATCGAGGGGGCCGCACGATACCGACGTCCGAGAGAGGGTTTCGTCGCCGAGATTCCAAACTAATTCGCGGCAACACCACGTGCTAATCCGTCTTAAGTTAATACTGGAGAAGCAATAATCGCCCGGCACGCCTAGTACGACGAATCGATCAATCTGCATCCGGCAACGGCCGCGTTACACGTTGCAAAGCACGGGACGATCTTTCGTAGATCTAACGAGAGACTTATGATATGATTTTAATGTCATAACGAATTTTTTTAAAACTAGAAAATCGAAAGATCTTTAACTGTTTAAATTAAAATGAATTTTGAGATGGAGCAAAAACATAACAACTATCTTTCTAAATTAACTTTTAATAGAAATCATAGATTTTGTTTTCCAATACCAATAGTCTTTGCATGAACCTATTGAAAAAAATTATTAACTTTATAAAGTTCAAAAATTCATAACGACATTATCTTAATTACATCAGAGTTTATGTATGTAAAACTTTGTATCTTATATATTAATTGTAGCGATAGTTTTGATATCTAAAAGCTGATACCCCGTCGAGGGATAAAATCAAGGGGTAAACCGCTGAGGCATTGCGGTGTACAGATTTGGGGCATTAGTGGGCATTACTAGGGCACATTAGTGGGCATTACATAAAAAATTCATTAGTAATGCCCAAAAATTGTGTACTTTTGTGTATTTTTAGTGTACTTTTGTGTACTTAGTAATGCCCAAAATTGGGCATTACCAAGCATTGGTGTACACAATGGTCAGCGGTTTACTCCTCGGATAAAATCGTTTGTTACATCACTTTTAATGTGATACACTGTCGTGCAAAAAATGAAAGAGGACTCACTAATGGCGAGTAGAACGCAGAGCTATCCATGCCGATGCTGGGGTAAGGCCCTTGGTCGGTGGTGGAGGGCGTCGGCGTGGGGTAGGAGGTGTAGGAAGTCGCGGTGGGTAGCCGGGGGTAGGCGCCCAACGCGAATCTCGCGGCGTTGTCGTACTGGCAGCTGCACACCGTCTGCCCCGTCACGGGGTCCGTCATCATGGGCCTACCGTTCTCGCAGCAACCGGGCCCGGTGGCGGCACCACCCACGGGGGTCGTGGCACCGCCGGTACCTGCGGGCCCGACCCCCGTCGTCGTGGTCGCCGTCGACGAAGGCGACAGGGCACCCGGGCTCAACGCACCCCCCGACATCGCCGGCGACGTCGCCGTTGTCGGTTGCCCGCCACTCACCAGGAGCTGAAAAACAAAAAAACAAAAACACGTCATTAGCATAGTATAATTGCGCGCATGCTCGATGCGGAGAGGCTCCATACATTTCCTTGTAAAATTAGGAATTAGTTTTCCTACCTCGCTTCGAACCGACTTTGATATTCGTGCGCTCGTAGAAACATCGTCTCCGGACACAGATTTATTTTACATTCTCATCATTTTTCAACGTAGATACATATAAATAGCGCATAAAATGGCTGCTCGTAAGCACATATGCATAGACGTGTGCCACGATAAGAACATACATATGTACTACATGTGTACAAACGACAAGAAACGCAAAAGATTTATTTTTTTTTTCTAGTACGTCATGGTGCTTTTTTAGTTAGCTTACATCGCCTCGGCGACCTCAAAATCCAATATTCACAAACATCGATAATGGTACCCTTCTTTTGGCAAGGTAGTAAGATAAAGGTTCTACCTGAGTTTTTACGATTTCTTTTTCTTTCTGCGAAAATTCTACAACAAACAGCTCGACAATCATCGCCTTTATCTTTCCAAGGATACAAGAATATATTACGCAAAGAAAGTATAAAATATGGATTTCATGACGTATTTAGCTCTATTGAAACAATCTCGGCGCATAACGGGGAGCGATTATTTCATCCGACGATTAATAGCTTCGTAAAGCCCGTGTAAACAGAAAGACGTCACTCTCACGTGCGTGCTCGCGCGCAGGGGATCGCGCCGGGGTTGCCTCACGCTAAATTAGCCCATTGTAAATGAGGACGGAATGAATCCCGGTAATTAATATGGCAAGGGCGCGGAGTTATTTCGAGAGGACGGGAGGCTCGAGAGCCGCCGCGCCGCGACGAGCCGGGTTGTATATCTGCGTTGATAAAGCCTTCTCTCCGACAGCTCTCCCGCATTCCGTTACACGCGGGAGAGAGAAAGAGAGAGCCCGGGGAAACGAGTCTCTCTCCCCCACGTACGTATGTGTATACCTTTCTATTCGTAGACCGTGTCGAAATCACCCACGAAAACGCCCACGGAGCGTTTGCGGCGCGCGCGTGACGAATAGGATCGACGAGAACTTTATTCCCGCAAACGATTCTCCGTCGCGTTTTAGCGTATCACCTCTCTCGTGAATTATTAAAAGCCCGCGCGGCGCCGCGCTTATCAATTTCAACGTCAGCAGCGTTTTACAAAAATACGGCGACTCGCGGCGAAGTTTTTATACACACCGGTGGGAGCCGCCGTCGTTTCTCGCGCGACAGAACACAAAACTGTCTCTCGGTCGTTAAGCAATACCGCAGGGACGATTCACTTCGATCTCCTGTTTACTCGGAACTTTGGCCATTAATACATGATGATAATGTGGATCGTTGGGCAGTTGTGCGAAGCCATCCTTTTTTTTTTTTTTTTTTTTCAGAAACGTATGAAGAGTTTACAAAGATGCTCGATATAGCATTCGGCTGCCTTGTTTATGCCTCGAATTACGCGGTTTCAATGATTTGCATAATTATCTCGATCTACAATGAGCCATCTGCATAACTATCTTCGTGAGAAAATTCGAGGCGTCGCTTCCGCAACAGCGAGCCATTTCCGGCTCACGCTGTTTACAATCTTGTGCTCATCGATTTTCCGCGAGCGTGCGTCAATACGCTCGCGTATTTTCACAAGAAATATCACGGGAGTTGGCCGCGTCGTTGCGAAAATAGAAGGGCGAAGGGACGGCGCGTCGCGTCGCGTCGCGTCGCGGGATCCGCACCGAAAGAACGAGGTAAACCCAACTTTCGTGAACAAAGACCCCGCGCGCACTCTCGTCGTGGTGGTATAACGGCGGTGGTGGTGTAACGGTGGTGTGGCGGCGGACTTCGAGGACGCGCGCGCACGTGTGTCCCCGTTCACGCATAACAACACGCGACACGTGTGTGCGCGTGTATATGTGCGCTCGTAGTCTCTCCCCCGATCTCCTCGCCCCCCCCTCTCTCTCTCTGTCCTGCTCTTTTTCTCCTCGCCTCTAACGAAACGTTCCGGGCACCTCCAGCGTGTCTGGAGCCATTCACGCCCTGCTGGGTTTCCCACCGGAACCTTTTAAGACCCCACTTTCACCCCCGCGGCAGCCGCCGGCGCGAAAACCCTTCGGATCTCGTGGTGCAGGAAGAGTCGCCGTGATATGGTCCTATCCCGCCTCCGCTTCTCTCGTGCTCCACCTTGTCGCCGATCGTTTCGCGACGCGCTCGTTGGCGAGGCAACCCCTCGAGTAAGCGAACGTGTCGGATTCTGTGCGAATTCTGATACGAGCGCCGTCGGAATTTTCTCTTCGGGGTCTGTATACCAGCATAACTTTTTTCTAACAATCGCTAACACGTGGAGAGAAATAACTCCAAGTTCGTAAAGTTCGTGTTTTATAAATACGTGAAGCGCACTACTGGTTACATTCGTCCGCAAGAATGCTTAGAAAGCAAGAATGCTTAAATTCTCTTATTGCTTGATATTTGTGCGGTTTGTATAATGACGTCCGCGAAAAAGGTTTAGACGGCAAGAATGCTTAGATTTCTTTACCGCTTGATATTTGTGGTTTGTGTAATGGTATCGCTGCTCAAGTAGGTTTCTACTCCTCATGAAAAAAGATACGAGTGGCGAAAGCTCGCTTATTTCACGTCGTTGTCCGGAAAATGGCGGCTATTATCGGCATGATTTCTTGAACGGTGCGTATTACGCCGTCCCGCTTGGCCGCGATTTAACATTAATTTTACGTGTGGAAAGTTATGTCGCCAAAGTTTCCTGAAGTTAATAAATGATGGTTAATAGCGAGTAATCGTTGATACATTCAGTTTTCCTCAAACTTTAATGTCGGATGACCCAACACATAGAGAAACTTTGTCGTAAATATATTACAAATATTGGAAACAGAAATGAGATTACATCAACAGTAC
Source organism: Aphaenogaster ashmeadi (assembly GCA_003063805.1). Lineage (NCBI taxonomy): Eukaryota > Metazoa > Arthropoda > Insecta > Hymenoptera > Formicidae > Aphaenogaster > Aphaenogaster ashmeadi. The sequence continues at coordinate 1,109,994 of NJRQ01000008.1, read as the reverse complement.
CGATAAATGTTATATTTTTAATGCAAAGTACAAAACATCTCTTTTTTCAATATAAATGTCTTTTAAATCGTGCTTAAATCGGCCATACGAATGGACGCGCGTACGCTGAATTATTATTATCGCATGATCGATAATCTTCATTATCACAAAAGAGAGAAAAAAATACCTGAAATGAGCGGCATCTTCTAATAATAATAAGTCAATGTCGCCTATCGTGATGATTAATCGAGAGATAGTCCACCAATAATCTACCTTACGAAATTGACAAGATTCGTCACTTTGTCCAGATAGAAAGCATTCTCGCTTGCAACTTTCACAACTTGTACAACTTAAGTAGTGATCTTTGTAGCGACAGAGTGACACAATCGGTGAAGAGAGTGACTTCAATAATTTTTATTTCAAGTGTTTGTGTTGAACGACCCAACTGGCCAAATTTATTATTAATTAATACGACGTTTCGACCATTGGTTTTGGTCCTTATCAAGTATATACAATCTAAGTCATATGAAAATAAGATGTATATACTTGATAAGGACCAAAACCAATGGTCGAAACGTCGTATTAATTAATAATAAATTTGGCCAGTTGGGTCGTTCAACACAAACACTTGGTTTGATTATTACTGGCAAAGCAAACGATTACTACATTAAATTTTTATTTCGTTACGCTGTGCAGAGAAAAGATTTGCAACGAAACATATTATACGTAAATTGTTTCCCTGTTAATTTGCACGCTTATTGAAATTTCATGGAATTGTATTATTTAATCTTTTTTTACATATTTTGTTCATGTTAATCATTCTATATCTTTAATATATACACGGAAAGAATGGTTTTGCTGAAATATCTTAAAAAGTTGGCCAGATACAGATCTGAAAGTAATTTTGTTAGACCATCAAAAGTAACTAAGTAGGACACTCAAAATAATTGTTAGAATATTAAAACTTTTTGCAGCATTATCATCATGCTTGAGTCCTACTTAGTTACTTTTGATGGTCTAACAAAATTATTTTCAGATCTGTTTGACCAAATTTTTAGATATTTCAGCAAAACCGTTCTTTCCGTGTAAAAATCTCATTATTGCAGTACTTTATGCGACTGCATGAATATGCCCAAACACTCACACATGCGAGCGAAGGAGCGAACCCGGAGAAGCCGAAATCCTTCAAGAAACAAATCTTGTATGTGTATCGCGTAACGATCGGCTTGTATAAACAGGATTACAGCTGTCCGAGTGAAACTGTATAGTACTTAGGGTTAATCATGTGTCATCGATATCATCCACGAGAAAATAATCGACACGTAACGTCGACCCGACTACTACACGCTTGCCTAATCTATTAACGAATTGGGATACAAAAAATTATGGCGAATAAAAATTTATTTTCCTTGCTTCATTTGAGACGAAATTTATTAGTGATTTTAGATTTACGTCTTTCAACCAATGTTTCCGCTAAACAATGTTGGCACGAATCATATTATTTTCAGTTGTTCTTAAAAGACGAACGTTCGTAAATTTATTGCGACGGACTGGCAGCCATCAATTACGTGGACGCAGTTTATACTGAAAAGATGGCGACAGGAAAGGTTGAGTTGTGCGGCCTATCTTTTCTGCTCGCCTTCCTTTCCTCAGAGACCACTTCTTCCTCACGCCGCTGCTTCTCTCCCCTCCCCCCTCTCTCTCTCTCTCTCTCTCCTTCTTCTCTCTCGTGTCACGCCATGTATCTTTTTCTCTTTACCGGAATCACAACCATCACGAGATCAGGCAAGAATCTTGACTCTGCCTTCGTCCTCTCCACCTTAGACCTCTTGTACGACAACGGCATTACGGGCCCCTTCCTCTCTCGACAAATTAGCCACCATGGCGACTTTTATAACGTGCAGACAGACGAGATCTTTAATTAAAATTTAACTGAACGCCACGCAATTTCGGTTGTCTCTCTCGGGAAATCTATAGTATTGCGAAAAGCAGAAAAAAATGGGGGATTTCGCATTCGAAACCGACTACTCGAGAGACATGACGTAATTAATTACTTCTTTCCTATCTCCATTCGATAACGCTATCAAGTCATTCCGATTTTGCAAATTGGACATGTGTGCGGAAAAAATTCTGATACAACGTATCTAGAGAATTTAATTATACAACGCGATACTTAATGTGACAGCTGATGGATAATGTAAGGATTTACAAATTCCGACGAATTGTTAATTAGTAAGCTCAATGTATCGTGCGAAGAGCGAGTCGTCACGAAAGTCGGCGGGCATTAAAGCGCGAACGCGGACGCGGCAGTTTCACGTTAATTACGTCCGTCTCCGAGAGAGACGCGACAGACAACGAGAGGAGAGTTCTGCGAGCGTGGCTTTAAAAACGTCACCGCGCTCGCGGAGGAGGACGCCTGTCGGAGGGCGGCGAGATCTATTTGAAGCGTTAAAGACTCTGTTAAAGCGGCGGTAACTCGACGTTAAGAAGGCGCGAACGTCGAGTACCGCAGACGACTCGGGGTATTTTTACGCGGCTCGTTGAAACGTTTATCGACGCCGGGGAAATTCTTACGAGCTGCTCCAGTCCGCTGGAATTAAATCGGCCGAGGGACCGTCAAACGTCGCTCGCGCGTTTCGCAAATTATGACGAGCCAGATTTTCTCCCCCCCCCCTCTCTCTCTCTCTCTCTCTCTCTCTCTCTCTCTCTCTCTCTGTTTTTCTTATATAATTGTTCTAAATAATATTATTTAATTACTTGCCGTCTATTTTAAATAAAAATATTCATACTCAAACCATTGTATAAAGCGTGCACGGAAAAAACGATAAAGTTGCCACAACCACAATAATAGTAATATTTGGTACAGCCACGTTCTGTGGTTGTCACATTCACATTGATGTGAAGGCAACTATATGCATTTGGTACAGCAAACGTAGTGAATGTTGAGACAAACATATATAGATGCACTACACAAAACAATGTGAATGTAACAACCACAGGACGTGGCTGAACCAAATATTACTATTATTGTGGTTGTGGCAACCTTATCGTTCTTTCGGTGTGAAGAATGGAATTTTATATTTTATTATCAACGACACCATTGAAGTTCATTTGTGATCATAAGCCATATTTTAATTTATCCGACAACTTCTCAACTATTTTAATATGTGACGTTTAATTATGTAAGTTAATATGAAATTATTGTTCTACACTGAAGAGGACTCGAACCGTGAGTCGAAACGTATGTAAAATTGTGAACTTTATGCGATTTAACGTTTAAATAAACGTCCTTTAAGACCGATTTGATTTTATTGATTATATTTGCACAAATATTTTCAGTGCTGACTCTTAAGGCATTCTTAATTCGTTATTTAATTTAAATAAAAATATTTTCTTTACACGATGTAATATAAAAGCGGGCAATTTTCTTTTTACGTACGTTTCTCTGGAGGAGCCGCGCCGCTCTCTTCGGTTCGTTCGTCGATTTCCGTCCTGTCGACCCTTCCGAAACTCGCGAAAAAAGGAGAGTGATGAATTCGCGCGCGCGCGCGCGAAACGAGGCCGTTCCTATGCGGATGAGACACGTGCACCTTTAAACCAGCAACCGGTTTCCGCGCGACGTGCGTGTAAAGGCGAGACACACAGCCGAGACCGTTCGGCAAGTACGTGCGAGAATTTGTGGCGTAATTGCCGATTCCGTCAATCATCGGGCGACGGTGTTTTCATGCCGCTGCCAAATCCCGCGTGATACGAGATAAACAGCGCGTAATAACAAAGTATAACCGGATAACGACGGCATAATAATGCGAGTTAACGAAGTGAGCGGGGCCTCGAAATTCTCTTTTCAGACATGCGATCGTGAGAAGAGCATAAAATGAAAGGCTAATATCTCGCCGGGCATTATTGTAACCGATGCGGAGCCGCGGCCAACAAAGTTGTAGTTTTACTCTGTAATTACACGGGCGCGGCAATTTGTATATCATTAAAGGTACGCGCTATTGCGAATAAAAGTTCCGCACGAATCGACGGTGTATCCTTAATAAATTATAATTAACCAATAAATAATGACCGAGAAAAAAAATATCCGCGTATGTGCAAAGAGAAGCCAAATATAACGTAGTATAGTCTTTAAAGTATTCTACTGTTTTCTTTTAGACTAATTGTTCCTTCAATTTAATCCTTTCGGTCTCATACATCTCTCTCACTTGCTACTGTATTGCGTTCTAACGACTTCTCGATACTCGGATATCGTCTAATTACCGGTTCATGAAGACAAGAGGAGTGGCGAGGATTAGCGAAGCGCTCGCATTCGCAGTTGAGCCAACTCGTCGATCTCTCGCGTCACTCCTCTGCCAAGGGTTCGCGTCGATTCCCTCACGATAACAATGGCCGCGAACAGCGCAAAAAGTGGGCGGCGTGAATGAAAGCGAGACAGAGACGGGGGGAGAGAGGGAGAGAAAGAGAGAGAGAGAGAGAGAGAGAGAGAGAATTTACAGGCCACGATCCTGAAAATCGATATCGCGGATACCGAGGCGCTTCCGTGTCGACGCTCGTAATTATATGCCGCGGAGCACGATATACCGCGTTGCACGATTCCCATTATTGCCATCACGGTAGTGTAACTTATTGTTAGCGAGCAGAGCACAATGCTCGAGCGTAGATAGAGGATGGTGTTGAATGACGGGACACGGTAGCAACCAGTGCTCGAAAGTTTAACCCTTTTGGTACGCGTGATCATTAGAATAGGGAGACACGCAGCCTGTGATCCCAGCGAAAAGAAAGACGTGAAGTTGAATGAATAATCGTGATTCTTACGATTTTTATTTCTTTATTCTTATGTTCTAATTATGATAATTCTATAACGATTGAATAATTGAAGTGAATGATATTAACGTAGATCACTTGCAATCGTCCACGACTGATTGTGAGTGCATTTTAATGTTGTATTATATATATAACATGTATAAAACATATATAAAACATTTTATGTGCATATATATATATCGTCCATGCGACAGAGTATATTTTAACCGAGCGGTAAACCGCTGAGGGCATTGCGGTGTACAGATTTGGGGCATTAGTGGGCATTACTAGGGCACATTAGTGGGCATTACATAAAAAATTCACTAGTAATGCCCAATTTTGGGCATTACTATAGGCATTGGTGTACACAATTTTGGTCAGCGGTTTACCCCTCGATTTTATAACGTTGTTCTTTATATTTATTATATATATATATATATATAGTTACATATATAAAACATATAAAGAACACAACGTTAAAATACTCTGTCGCATGGACGACATATATGTACATAAAATATGTTTTATGTATATACATATTGTGCGATTATGATTTAGGAGACAAGAGATCACTAGCGAGTGATTAACTAATCGAACCTGTCGAATTAATTCTCAATTAAAATTACAATTGTAGATTTTACGATTCGTCCCGTTCTATCTACGGTAAGTCGTGTTATAAGTAGAGTATAAACATCAATTATCGCATATGCTTAGAAATCATTGGCACAAGATAGTTATTATCTCGTGGCACGGACTTGCAACGCGCGTTCGCAAACCATGACAAATTTCGTAACGCCATTTAGATAATTATACATAATTACTACTCATATATACATGTTAATCATTCGTTTGAAGTTTCCAACGGTACAATCACTGCAACCGGATCTCTTACTTCATTTGCACCTTGTAGATTGCGATTAAATGAACGGCTCATCGCCGTGACGTTCTGGCCCACATTTAATTTCGTATTAAGAAGTTAATGCGAGAGGCGGAATTAATCTCCAAATATTTCTAGCGTGTACGCCGTACATGTCGGGATACTTTGCTGCGGAGCAAAATTAAAAATAAAAAAAAATTAACAAGTTAACGAGCAGCATGTGATTATCTTAGGAAATTATCTTAGGAAATCGTAGCGACAGGTGTTGCTTAAGTTTTAGCATTCGATAACGCAACTCTAACAAAGTCATGACTTCGGTAATCTTACGGGATATCGAAAGTGCATGATGCATCGCAATAACGCGGTACGAGCTACATCGAAATATCATGGCGTACGAAGTTTCTCCACAAATTACTTCACGTCCCAATGAATCAATCAGGAACGCGGTGTTTATGAAGTGAAGGCACCGCTGCTCATCAGCGCGATTATGCAAATTCTCAGCTCGTTACGGCAGATAGGAGGCTCCGATGCGATATTTTTTTTTCCCCGGGGAAACGGCGAAGGCGCATCGCGCGCGTCCGGAATACGTAAGCCTCGGCGTACGCGCACATTATTTCAACGACGTTGCGGCGAATATAATGCAATTTGTAACTCTCCGCGTTGCAACGCGGATCCTCCACGGCGGACCGATGCGGGCAGACCTACCCGTATTATTGCCAAGAGTCGGACGCACGCTGCACCTGCGCGACCCTCGGTGCGCTTTACGCGCGCGCCGCTTTTATCGAGCATTATTTATTTCCCTCCTCCTCTTTTTGGAGAACGTAGCAGAGATGTAGTGCCGCGCGCCGCGCTTCTGTAACCATCGAGCGTGCGTCCCGTTTATGGGAAACGAAATTATCCGTAACAGGATGTCCGAGAAGTCGCGCGCTTCCTCCCCGAGTACCGCGACAAGTTCACGGTCGAAAATCTCGTGTGAATGTATCCAGACTGTTTTCATAAATTTTTTAATTCTTAAACTATATTACCTCATGAAAGAAATTTGTTGATTGTTTCGAGTCCAATGTTTTTTGTCGTTTAATATGCCAGTTTATTAAATGTAATTACAATTTCTGTGGCATTTGATGGCAGCATTCAGCTTGCAACTGAAATTATTTTTGTTTCACATTTAATTCTACGTAATTACATGGCAATCGCCAGCAAAATCGTCCGAGCGATTTCTGACAAATTCTCTGGCTAAATTTTGATGTGCAGAATCAAGCGGAGAAGAAACTCAAAATAGAACAAAACACACAGCTGAATATTCATTGCGGACCGCCCACTAGAATCTTAATTACCGCCTATCTAATTTAACTCGACAACTGACACATAATACATCTTTATAATGCCATATCGTCCAACGTTTTGTTAACATTAATGTTACCCCGCATATTCAACAGCGTATTTTAATATTGCGTCCCCAAGCGATTGTTGCAAACATGAATTTATGCGAGCGTTGTGATACTGTACTATCTCGCGATATTTTTTCGTGTAAGCTTTCGAAACATGCGTTATTTTCTTGGCGTATTCTTAGACGATTATTCATGGCGAGACTTGTTAGTCGGCAATCTTTTTCTATGTATCGCCGATCACGCGATTACAATGACGAGTACACAATAGGCTATACGTATTACAGATTCTTTTACATCGATATTATTCCATACAAAAATAGTTAACAACAAAGTTATAGATAGTTCATATCACTTATTTGCTGTCTCAACGGTATAATTTATTCTTTACACGTGTTATTAAAATTATATTTAGAATATTCGCTTTTTACGAAGAGTAGAATAAATTCGATTAATGATAGGATTAATGTTATTTAACATCAAGAATCACAAGAACATGTTTTCACTCAGCGTTCGAGCGAACAAGTATTTACTTCCATTTTTTAATGACTTTTTCGTCTTGCGAGTCAGCGCTTTCTTGCTATTTCTGTTATTCGTCAGCGAAAATGAACCAACGGAAATGCAAAATCCTTCTTGTTAAAGCGCGTTTTAATATACTAATCGGTTTAAGATTATTCACTCAAAATGGTATTTCTGTTTTACCTCGTTCGTTTGGCCTCCAATTTTTGCGCGTACGTCGCGAAGAAAGAAAGCGCGCGTTAAGTAACGAGTTGATTAAGTAAGCGTCACGCGGCGGTGCAGGCGTATGACTCTTTAATTACTATTCCGTTCAGAAAGTCCACAGCCGCGCGTCGATCATCCGCATAAAAGCAGCTCGGATGCCCACGTTTCCATTAGATTGGGGATGACGACGTTGAAAAAGAGATTGGATTTTACTGCGCTCGAATAACCGATCGTAAGAAGCTCGCTTCTGCGCAGGCTCTCCTTCGCGAGAATATTGTGGATAATTAATTGATCCTTTTGGATAATTGATTAATTCGTTAGCTTATATTATTCCACGGAGATCGGTTAATATATGGTCTCTTAAAATGATATTGTCTACAGAATTCTATCTGTTTTTATATCTATTTTCTTTGTTTTCTATGGCCAACTGTGTATCTGCTCATTGAATATCGATTAAATGATTAATTGTATTTATACGGCGTCCACACCGTAAGAAGCTAATAAATTGGAGCTTATGCATTATATCAGGAGATTCCGATAAACTCTCGCCGCATATCTAATGGTAGATGTGACTTTCCGGCATCGCTCCGATGTGAATACAACTGTTGGGTTCTCCCCTCGCGTTGGCATTGATCCCCGCATCAGAGAGATCAGGCGCATCGGGCGAAATTACGTTTAACGCTAAATAGGCATTAGAATGCGACCCTTCTCCTCGACGCGTCACGCTCTCGAGCGACGGCCGTCGCTGAGCTCCAAGTTCGTTTCATAAGCTTCAACGCTCTAACCTGCTGCTTACGAAGAAGGCAGGTGCGCCTCTAGGCGATCTCGCTTTCTTCGAGCGAACTCGCGCGAATGTTAATTGTGCGCTATTATTGGCAACGACCGGTCGTGGAATTCCGCTTCTTCGAACCCGCTCGGATCGGTTCTCGTTCCAAGATCTCGGCGTGAGGTAAGTTTACTTACGTAAAATGCGCGATTACGCGATGGCGTTACGTGCGACAAATGAAGGATACGGAGTTGTGCCACGCGCCTGAAGATTTTACAAGAAAATAAGAAGCGATATTTCTAGTGACAGTAAACTTGAATTTTGAGCAGGTAAAGGAACGAGATAAATTTGACTGGGAATGAGATCAAATTGGCTGCGTTTCGCTTCCTGTTCGCAAAGAGACCCGAAGTGAAAACGTTTGACCCCCTGCAGCGAGACCTTCGATGCTGATCGAATGATGAGTCAAGAGTCACGTGTGAGTCGGGATCGAAGTGAATTTTAAACGCCACGCAAAATAAATTGTTTACTCCGAACCGACCTACGTTTCCTTCATTTTTTCTCGTGATAATTCGCACAAGCATACCATTACTTGTCTATATCTGTAATGACTTACTTGGGACGCCGACGGATACGGGTATCCGAACTGCGCGTATGCTGACATGTCTAGAGTCTACGGGCGTTGAGTCTGTGTGCAGTTCTTCGTCTGTTTCTCTCCGGATATGTCGCAGAACCAAAGAGGATCAGGACACAAACGCATCTGCACGCACTACACTCCCTCTCTCTCTCTTTCGCTCCCTCTCTCTCTCTCTCTCTCACTGAGTTTCTATGCGCGACAATATCGTAGCGACATACGGGAAACGAAACGGGACGACCGAACGCGACGAACGTTCGCCGGCGAGAAGTGCCATCAGGCTGCTCCGAAGTCCTGGGTGGCCGTAATCGGCCTCATGACGCACGTTTTCTTCTTCATGCACGCGGCTTATCAACGGAGTGTCATTGCGCTGCTTTACAGATTACGCGCACTTCAATCCTGAATTCCTGCTTCGATGTCTCCCAAGATAGAGCGAAGAGTGATGAGGTCAGTGTAAACGCGCGGTACCGAGGATGATTCTTCTCCTTGCTACGACACGGAACGGTTCGTGACTCGCGACACGTCGCGTCATGAAAACAGCTGACACCGGACACAGCACCGGAACGTGATAGCAGTATCAGGATGACGACACCGAAAAAGCGGGACGGACATTCGGATAGAGAGGCGAGCGAAGCGTCACGACCGGTTAGGTATAGGGAGTTCACAGTTCGTTCGTTCGTTCGGTCCGTCCCCTGCTCTCACAGGGCACTCCAGTCTGCGACTGACTCGGCACCACTCACACCACTTCAGCGGCCTTCTCCGCTCCGCTCTGTCACGGCTCCCCCTCTGGCGAGGAAAACCGAAAGCAACGCTACCCCCACCAAGTATCGTGGGCGGTGACTCGAGCGAAACGGAGCAATCGCGTGATGACTCTTTGGCCTAGGGGCGGAGTCCGCGGGCTGTCCGATCCTCAGCGATTGGTTGCAAGCACTTCGCGCGCGGGCGGTGGTGTTTTTTGAACGTGCCCATCGACGTCGCGACGCCTCTCGTCCCCTCTATTCACCATCGGGGAACCACCGGCGAACGAACGATCCAGAGAGCTGCGTCGCGACGCCTTGCTTCGCCACGGGACGTTGCACGGCCACGACTGAACAAGGAGAAACGAGTATGTTTACGCGGCTCTACTCTTGTCAACCCGACGGCAAGGGACTTAAATAAATCCGCATTCCTCCGCCCCCCTTACCTGTACCGCCCATGCGTCGCCCTTGCGAAGAGAGCGGACTACTTCGGCGCTTATTGTCCGGTTCACGAGATCGCAAAGTACCACGAAGCAAAGATCATGAAACCGTTCGCGAAATGACAACATGACTAGGTCCATTTTAATTTCAAAGTGGATCAAACTATTTTATATTTTAAGATAAGCCATTTTTTTCTAAAAATTTTGTTTAATAAAATAATTTATAATCGTATTAGCGTAAACAATTTTCAATTAAACATATTTTAATGTTTAATAATGTAATTTTAATATTTAACAATATAATTTTCGAAAGTTGGTTTTACATTATAAATTATAAATAACACATGTAATAAATTGGGTCGTCTTACAATTTATTACATATGTTAATTATTTACTGGCCATTTAGATTATTAAAGTTTCTGGTTATAAATAACATACTTCACCAGTAAAAAATTTGCAAACTCAAAATTTTTATACTAGAATATTAGTAGACAAAACACGGTTACTTGTAGTCATAAAATAAAATTTTAAAATAAAATATGTGGCTTTCATGGCGCCAATGAATAAGCCAAAGATTTGTTCCGGTCTATTGTCATATTGTTGAAAATTTCACGAGCAGATTAGCCATAGGATTTACCCCGTACTGTGCTACTTGGAATAATTTCACGAGTTATTAAATCGTACCAATGGACCAAAACCATTAACTGTGGACAAAATATTTATTCGCTTAATTAGAGCGACGGATTTGTTTGCCTGTATATACAAGAATTTTCTCCATGGAGAAGCAAGATCCGATAAGATAAATCCGAAAGATAATTATTATACAAAGAGGTATATATTATATATAAAGAGCCAACGCAGTAATTGTTGCGCACACGGAAAGAATGGTTTTGCTGAAATAATAAAAAATTTGGCCAGATACAGTTCTGAAAATAATTTTGTTGGATCATCAAAATAATTATGCAGGACGCCCAAAATAGTTGCTAGAATATCAAAACTTTTTGCAGCATTATCATCATGTTTGAGTGTCCTACATAGCTACTTTTGATGGTCTAACAAAATTATTTGCAGACGGTATCTGGACAAATTTTTAGATATTTTAGCAAAACCGTTCTTTCCGTGCAAATAATATATTATAATAAAAATTTTTATTATTATTTATTTTGACACACACGCGCATACACATACATACATACTAGTAGCGAAAATATAATCAGCGAAAAGATTTGGAGTATCGATACACAGAGGAGTGTGCTTATGGCAAACAAAACGGAACTAAGCTTCGTTCCTTGAAAGTACAAATGTCTGCAGAATAAGGCTGAACAGATGAATGGCCGACGGGCCGTCGAGGGACAACGAGAAAATAGTATAGTTGCGATGCAACAGGATCCACTACCGCTAATAGGATTAGCCGACAGGTTGACGAGGTCTTCGGAGGAGATAAACATCCTTTTGAGGACCTTGTACCTGTGCCCCGAGATTCCTCGAGGAAACGGCCACGGGACCCTTCGGATGATTTATTGTTCTGCGTAAACCTGGTGACCTGCCGATCACGCCTTTATAACGAACTGATGGTCGACGCTATAATGCGAACATTTGAGAAAACCATGTTCTAAAACCACTACGATTGTTACACTGTGGAGATATAGCTGGTGTATAATTTCCTTCAAAGTCACATGCGACGTCGAGACCACACAATAATTCGCTTAATCCCTCTCGTTCTCTGGGGATCATCGTTCGCACACCGAACAAGAGACTCACAAAACATCGCATTTTCACCGCACGCTCAACACTGAATGCGGTTCTGTCCTTTCGTTTCATGTTAACATACCAAATACGATTATATTCGTTAGACAAATATTTGTGAATGAGGTAATAATATCGATGTAACGATGTTATAATTTATGTGCATGAAAATTTGTTATATGAACGTGATATAGGTAGTTCGAATATATGAAAAATGAGCTATGATTAAAATTAATCGATGTTACAGAAGTGATCTCTCTTTTACGTTGGAGTTGAAAATTTACAGAGTCCATTTCACAAATTCGTCGTGACGAAATTTTATTTTATCTTAATAATAAGATATTTTGTCAGGGAATAAAAGGTTTCGGATTTTGTGTAGCATACAACGATATTGTCTACGGTATTGTCGTTCGCCGTGACAGACGTCGAATAATTAAACGAGAAGAATTACGCGACGGATGCGGTAGTGACAAAATGAAATGTGGCGGCAGCTGGCGCGCGATGTGAAAATATCACTCGGATTGTTGAATGTCCATTTGTGTTTCGCCGTTGGACGTAACATTTATGATTACGGGGGTAAAACAGTACTCGCGGTTCGTCAGTTTTTATTGTTACACTCGTCCTGTTGTACTGTCAAGCGCGATTCATGAACAAAAATAATAATATTATATGGGAACGAAAAGCTATTTGCCGCAAAATTTTACATTGATTATTATTTTACGGGTCGCAATTGCGCCATTATTGTGACATTATTTTCAATGTTTGGATCGATGTTAGAAAAAAAGGTCTTAATGGATTTAACGTTGATATGCACACAAAGGAATATCAGATTTTTGTGTCTACAAGTCTATGTTTTTGTGTCTACAACTCACGTCCTTAACTGGACTACGACAGTTGTAAATCTCGCCTGGAATATCTGCGGTCAAACTGCGCAGGATCGTTTGGTGTTTACAGCCGTCAAGTTTTTCGAGTCTGATAAAGCAAAGGTTTCTACCAGAACTGTCGGGTCCTATCTCTACCGGCCAGTGTGTTCCATTACTTGTTCGCAGGTCGAGTAAAAGTTAAACGGCCGTGTCCACTCGTCTCCGGCGATAAGGATGCTTAATAAGGCACCAAACTTCCCCGTCCACCTTTCTTCCTACTTTCTCACCCTTGTTCCTGAAAGGAACGTTTCTTTTTTATCTCAACCCATCGACCCAGTTAGGCAAGCTCCATATTTTTTCTCAAGTTCTTTAGTTTTACTAATCAAGAACAAACCCTGCAAAGCTGTTTTACGAAAGAGATAAAAAAAAGCTTATTGCTACGCTTAACGTTTTCTTTTTTTTCAAATCCGTACTTCTTTTTTCGAATCTATTCATCGAGCTTATTTCATTATACCGTTGTAATACCTTGGTTAGCTTTTACGACTACTTTATGAGATTTTCTCGCCACAGGTTCTATCGCTCTCCAAAAGCAAATCATTAGTTCTCTACCGCGGCGGAATCATAAAAAGCGAGTCTAATTCGAATGCCGTAGAATGGCGCGATTTACACCGTGGAATAAAACAAAAGATTGTTACGTAGGTTTCCGAGGCGAGCACGCTAAGGTAGGAAGAAGGAAGCTAATAAGGGGAGGTCCAGACTGCCCCGGCGCCTTCGGGGTACCTTCGAGGGGCACCGCAGTTTTATTGGTCGGAACGTCCTTGTTCCTCCGTCCGTTTTCCTCTTCTATACTACTTCTGCGCCGACTTCGTCTTCCTCTTCGGCACACGGTATGGCCGACCAGTATGTTGCCGTAAAAAAGGCCGATCCCCTCCCCAGATCCCTTGTCCGTCCTCTCCTCACCTTCTTCGTTCCCGTTCTCCCCCCGTAGAACGACGAACGAACGACCAACGAAATGTCAACCGTAAACCTCGCGAGGCAACACTAATTAACCCGACCGAAATAAACTGCGGCGCTCAACGGCGCTCCTCCATCTCCTTCTCATTCGCTCGCCGAGCCTCTTCTTCTTTTGTTCGCGCGGACAGATTCTACAGCTCTTGGTAGAGTCTTAAGAAATATTTTGAAACAGTCTTAAAATTCCTAATCGACCTGTTATAAAAGACCGCAAATTACCAGACGAGAAAGTTTAACTTTCATTCACTACATTCTAATATTATATGTAAATGTATAATTACTTGAGACATTTGAACGTGATAATTCATTTTTGACAAAGAAAATAAGATTCATTTGAGTTTTTGCGGGTAAAGCAAAATAATAGTTAATGGATACGCATTACATCTCGCATAAAGCGTATCACGTTCGAACCGATGGAAACGTCGTGTAGCCGAAAAGAGGGAAGATTTCATCAGTCACCGCTGGATTTTATCGGCGCCGATATGTATCGTTCCGATACGTGATCGCCCGGAGAAATAAAATCGGGGCTTTTTTGGCATAAGAGTAGGAAACATTGCTTTCAGTGCGGGCGGTAGTACAAAGGGGCAAATCCGGATGACTCCCTTGTTCGCTTTCGTTCTCGCACTCCCGCCTCGAAACAGTCGAATCCGCGGGGTTTCCCCTATACCGCCCGCTGCCAGGCATTTCCATTTTATCCCGCGTACGAGGGAGGGACGCGTCCACCCCCATACATAACGCGGAGACATCTACGAAAACGCCTATGCCAGTTGCTATTTTATTTTTAGAAGATCATGGAAAGAATCGCACGTGTAAGACACTTGAGATCAACGGTTAAGAGCTATTTATACAACGAATAATTTTTTAGCTAATTATAAGTATTCAAGATAAAATATAGTCGACACGACTGGCCAAATTTATTAAAAACTTCTTTACGACGTTTCGACCATGGGTTTTGGTCCTTATCAAGTATATAATAAGATTACAGAGCAACACTTAAGGCATTGTGTCCAAACCAAGCCCGAAATCTGAAGAATAAATTAATATAACGTTGATACAAACATAAAAATTGTGACAAAATTAAAACATTAAAACCTTACGTGATTTGCAACTGATGTAAAAAGTGATGTAAAAATGTGTGCATAACGTTGTCGTTAATTTTGTCAAATAGTTAAAAATCATTATCGAGAAGCACGTCAACTCCGAACGAACAAAGAGTAATAAATAAATAATTTAAATATTAAGTCGGCAAGGGTAACTAAGTTGTTTTTATTATTATGTCATAAGTACCGGTCAAAAGGTCTGTGTCTGTTTGTAAATTAATCGTGTTATCATGCTTCTTGATGAAAAACATCTCCGCTATTTCTTTTTTACGTGTGTATTTCTCCTTGTGTAAAATTTTGGGATTAGACCAATCAAAATCATGACCAAACGATAACCGATGTTCGCTAATCACTGAATGGTTACTTGCATGCTTCCTAATATCAGCTTGGTGTTCTTTAAGCCGAGTCTCTAAATGTCTCTTTGTTTGTCCTATATATATGTAGCACTGCATTCAAAACAACTGATTTTTTTATAAGATTACTGATTTAATTATAAGTATATTGAAATAATGTAGGAAATTATTAGCGACAAAGAATATAGTTCACGAGTGACCAAAATTATCGATGTAACAAAGAGTAATTTTCTAATATCTTGCGATCAACTTTTGTGAAAATTTTGATAACTGAGCATTATAGCGTAATACATATTCTATCGAAGAGGGTTCGGAAAAAGCAAGGTTTCCGCGTTATTGCGGCACAGTGCAACGCGACAGAGAGCGGTCGACCGAATTCGGTTGGACGCAGAGTACCGTGGAGACATTGTTAGGCTTCGTCGAGCCTAATTGTCGAGCGGTTTTCGTTAAAAGCGCGGCCCTTGGCGCGGATGTACACGCGTGTGCATCCATTCTTGCCCACCCCGTGCAACCGCGCTGTTTATTGTCTCTGGCCGCGCGTTTTCCAGCGCTGCAACGTGCACGCCGGCCGATGCATCGAATAGTCGCGGTGAGCGTCAATAGCGGCGCGATTATGGCATGCGTGGGAAGAGAAAAAGGGAAAACCGTCGGGAAAGGACGGCTGGCGATATTGCACGAAAATACTACAAAGCACGCATTTAGTTGCTATCACGGTATCACAATTATGATGCCATTATACAGCTATTATCCATTGTTTATGAATACAGAAACATATCACACGCCTGTTACAAGCATCGCAATATATCCTGGATTCCTTGCAACCTCAGCAGCACGATAGGTTTTGTGATACGCTTCGTAGACAAAACAGTCGAACAAGTAACACGACAGAACGCAACACAATAAAATGTTAAAATAAAAATTACGATATATCGCCAATGTTTTTAACGTTTAACTCTATTTCCCGGACTGAAATATAATACAAAGATTATTAGAGTCTCATTCCTCGCGCAAAGCAGAGTAGAGACAAGACAGCAGAAGCTGGAGGTAACAGGAAGCATTGGCCTTCGCCAGAATGTCTGCATTTAATAGTCTGCACTTTTAATGGTTACATCAGGAAGTATGCGAGTCCTAAGGTTCATACCTTTTCTTATGAACATCGCATGAGTTCACGCGAAGTCCGTACCGGAGGAAACGCCAAAGGACACGCTTCCCAAGTAATCTACGCTTATGTGTGGCATATCAACAGCTCCGACAACACGCAGTCACCCTCGTGGCGCGTATGTTGCACGATAGTTTTCGCTCCCTCCCCTACCTCGCTGCAAACTGCTCTTCCTCCGGCGTTCGCAATCAGGTGCAAAGCACGAGGTATCGCATGAGCAGCTCGCCGCGATGTTACGTGCCCATGGAAAATGAATAGGTAATTATAACGCATCCATAATGTAGAGGGACAAGGCTGTACCTTCGACGATCGCGGTTCGCTTCTCGGAAGGGAAGCCGCGATGCACAGCTCGAGAGAGAGTTCGCGGTCCCTGTACTGCAGAAAGAAATGGAGAAAAGAAATAGAAAGAGAGAAAGAAAAGAGCTCAAATCACACGGCGCTCATTGAAATTCATTTGCAGCCGCCTTTCGTCTTCGCTCCTCCTTTCCTTAGCATCTCTAGCTCGTTTATGTGCTTGCGCGCTCACGGATGTGCGAAGTATTCGAGGCACGACGCGCCGGTGAATTGCGCGTACAGGCGAGGAACAGGGACGCGTATACACGCGCGCGAACACGCGCATTCTGTAATTGCGCTTTATTGCGCGTTACGACGATTAGAATTAGAGAGCGATCAAGAGTTCTCACACGAAAACGGTAGTCGTAACAATATCTTTCGACGCCGCTGCCAGGGAAGATTACGCCTCGGCTGACCGCCATGTGCGCGCGGCGCAGTAATTGATTTAAAACGTAATAATTCAAGGAGATATAGCGGATGCAAAAGGAGAAAATGCAGGTATAGCATCGTGGAATTACGATCGGCGAATTGCGGATGGGATTTCTCCGTGCTCTCCGCTAATAGCGTACGCTGAAGCGATCGTTGCTAAGTAATGGGTTGCTACCATTGGATAATTTATCTTTATCGGTTGCTAAGTGTTGTTAATTATGGTTCCCACAATTAAGTCAGTTTTTTTTCCAATCTCGCGAGCCGTTATGTATCAAAAACGTCATTTTGCATCTATATCTCAAAAATTATAATACACGGAAAGAACGGTTTTGCTGAAGTATCTAAAAATTTGGCCAGATACAGATCTGAAAATAATTTTGTTAGACCATCAAAAGTAACTACGTGGGACGCTCAAACATTATGATAATGCTACAAAAAGTTTTGATATTTCAGCAACTATTTTGGGCGTCTTATATAATTATTTTGATGGCCCAACAAAATTATCTTCAGATTTGTATCTGGCCAAATTTTTAGATATTTCAGCAAAACCATTCTTTTCGTGTAGATGTCAATAAAAATGCAGAACGCGAAAATAGGTTCATCAAAATCTTAACAATTTCTGAAGATTTCTCTCTCTCTCTCTCTCTCTCTCTCTCTCTCTCTCTCTCGCGGAAAACGCCTCGGGTCACCGTTACGTTACATTTACAATCACTTTGCGGCGCGAAGTGTAATACATTCTGAAGAGTCCGCCTCCGTACTTCGGTCGCTCTCCTCGCGGGAGTGCAGGTCAGAGTGCAACGATTTTCCATAAAGCAGATTGCACGAGATTCCGGGAGCCTAGCGTGGTGCGGTGTCTTGTGTACGTGCACGGGCTCTGCCATCCTGCGATTGTATGCAACAAAGTTGAGGCGGCGGCAGCGTTGCATCGGACGCGCCGGGTCGGGCGAGTCGCAGCGAATGGGGATAATGATCGACGGAAGTGTTCGTGCTAAAATATGCAGATCCGACTAAAATTACCGGAGAAGTACCACCTAGCCGACTCGACCGACCGGCCGCCAAGAGGGAGGCGAGACTATTGGTGTGCATCGTGTGCTCGCGGCTCGGCCTCGGATCGGCTTGGCTTTACTCGACGTATGCAACTATGTACGCCGCCGGAGCGTGGGCGATGGTCGATGATGATGATGATTATTTCTCAACGTGCCTTCGTTTATTCCCGAGAATAGACATAGAAATCTACAGCGCGGATGAAGAAAGTTTGATAGATCCATGATGCACAATACTATACGGAAAGAATGGTTTTGCTGAAATATTAAAAAACTTGGCCAGATACAGATCTGAAAATAATTTTGTTGGGTTATCAAAATAATTATGCAGGACCCAAAATAGTTGCTAGAATATCAAAGCTTTTTGCAGCATTATCATCATGTTTGAGTGTCCTACATAGTTACTTTTGATGGTCTAACAAAATTATTTGCAGATCGGTATCTGGCCAAATATTTAGATATTTTAGCAAAACCGTTCTTTCCGTGTAGGATTCGTGCGTAAGAAACTGTTTCGATAAACTACTTCTCGGTTTGCATCTTTTTTTCGGTTTCTGATAAATGATTCTATCATGTGCTTCGTGGAAATATCACGGTATAACAGAAGATGTAAAATTGATCAAGTTCAAATATATGTTCGGACTACGATTGAAAACGTCTCAAATCCATACATGAATTAGAAATATGCTATTTAATTCTTTAAAAAACAAAGTGTTGAACATAAAAATATTTTTAATTGTACGCAAAAAGCTATAAGAAAAATTATTTTGCCGCAACCTACAGAGGATATGCGCATATCGGATGAATTATATTTTTTCTATTCGTTTATTTTATACATTACTTGGAAAATTAGCATACTCGATTACAATCTAATTAAGAATAGCCCCGCCTCATTATATTCTAGTCGGTATATAGAAAACGTTAATTCGAACGGTAGAAACGTTCAAGCAGGAACGTCGCCAGCGTCTTACGTATGCATAGTGGCTTGTCACAGGAACCAATTAACTTCTTTACAAGGAACGACCATTACCTCAGAATGCGTTAAAATGACCGGTGAGAGCAAGGAAATCGCAATGTCAACGGTAAAACCGACGATTGCTTAACAAGCACCGCGGTGATTTCCCAACTCTTAATAGCGATTATGGTAGCCGGAAAAGGTCCGCGAAGAAATTTAATGAATCGTCCTAACCCGTCGATATCCACTGTGGGGTTTATAAATACCCTCCAGAAAACTTAAGGAATAACTTCCGAAAGCATGTACCGTTTATCGGAATTCTTTTAGTAAGAATTAAATTTCCCCTCCGATCTTAAGGTAATGTTCTTTCGTCTGGTTACACTCCGTGTAATTTACATCGAGATCCAATTACGTGTGAGCCTCTAAAGGGTGATTGACTGCGGCTGTCGTCACGTAGCCGGCAATGGCCGGTTGGCTAGAGGAAGAGAGATTTACCTAACGAATCTTTCTTTCTCTCTCTTCCACGATAACGGAAACGTAACAATTTATCGCGACGTCGTGATCGCGAATCGCGCTCGTAAATGATACACACTCGCGCGTAAACCCAAGAGCGTTACGCGGTTGCGAAAAAGAACCACCGCAACGGTTGAGTTTCGTGTCTTTATGCGCATTACAAACCGTATGTGTAATGCGAATGAAAAGCGTATGCCTACTATAGTCTGTTAACAAATATCCAAGGCGGACAGATGAAATAATCATCGTTTACGATGATTTATTTTGCTGATGTTCGGACGTTATGTTTTTGCTCCGAAAACACGCTCATATGATATAGGGTCACCAGGAATAATCGAAAAGGAGCGCGGCAAAAAAGAAAAATTTTCCATAAAAGCAGCCATTTAACGTTAAGCCATTTAATGCTGAAAGAATTCTTTTAGCATTGAACGGAAGTATATATAGAGATAAGTATGTGTGTGTACTCTACGCCTAAAAGCTTATTAAGTCTTCAACTTATCGTCGCAATATCGAACATGATGTTTATAAAGTGACACGTAAAATGACGCTTTATTTTTTTCTATTGCGGAAAATGGAAATTATACGTTCTCACCGATAAACGGCTATAAGAGTATGCATTAACGTGCAACTGAAATGGTATTTTTAATAAGCTTAGATATGGAATATTCGAAAGGTTTTTACCCAGCTGTAAAACTATGTTATGAGCATATACTATGTTAAACATATACTAACTATGTTACAAGAATGGCGGACGCAATCTGTTCTCGTAGGATAACGGTTGAAAATTGTCACGTTGAAATAGGCCTGCAATCGTGTTCCGATGGACGACAGAAGAGCGGCATGATGGATAGCCGCAGACGCTTTTATCAGTCGTTTAAGCGCGATCGTGCCTAGATTGCCGACGAGCACGGGCCGGCATTTACGATTTCGCAACGCGCGCGCGGATATTGTTTGTCAATGAGATATCCTGAAATGTTCCCAGAGAGTACCTCTGCAATGATCATCCGTCACCGACGAGGCGCGCCTCGCGCGTGATCGAAATCACGACGACTCCGATGTGCGAATATCGAGACTCATGCCGTCGATCGCACGATAATAGCGGAGGGGATAATTATACGTCTCTAAAAGCGATGCGATCTCTCGAAAGAAATTATGAGGCCGTGAACATTTCTGATACCACGTTATGCCTGAGTTTCCTGATGATGCGAAAATTTCACTCGGACAACGTACACTGAGAAAAAAAAGCTGTTGCTTCAATTAAAGTGATATCACGGGGTGCCAAAAACATAAGTAGTTCATTCAATTGTATTATTAATAGACCCAATATTTGGATTATTAAAACAATGATTGAATTATTGGTTTAAAAATGCAGACATTAGGTCTAATAATAATACAATTGAATGAACTACTTATGTTTTTGGCACCACGTGATACCACTTTAATTGAAGCAACAGCTTTTTTTTCTCAGTGTAGAAACTTCAAGAAGCAAATTTCATTGACGAAAAAGAAAATAGAATGGATCATTTGTTATAAAAATTGATGTTAAAATATCGTCTAATAAATGTATTCTTTACTTTCGTATCTCTGCAATGTATAAACAATTGCTACGTTGCTCATTGTACTTAATGCATTAAATCCTTCAGCTTTGTCAAAAGTAAGTCATGCCTCTCGCTCGAGATCGCTCGCGTGCCCCAACCGATAATTTAACGATTTCTAAGAATACGTGCTCCGGAAACGATATACGGATACACCTGATTAATGCGCGACGTAACCAGCCATAAGTGCATGTCATTAACGATCGTTCATTTTTCATCGGGGTATTCACGGGGACGCGTGTGCCCGCGTCGAGCCGGTGTATACATTCCCGATGAGAGATCGGGGACCAGCCCGTTGTGTTCGAATATCGGCACACCCTGTACACACATTAACTGGCCGATATATACGAAGGCCTTTAGCCGACTCGACCGGGAATAATAATTTCGAGTGCTCCTCTCGGAGATAGATACGGACACAAAGAGGGTGAGAGGGACGTATGGGCCCTGGACGTTTAAACGAAGACAGAGGCGACGAACCGAAGAGAGAAAGAGTGAGAGAAAGAGGGAGAAGGGACGAGAGAGAAAGAGAGAGAGAGAGAGAGAGAGAGAGAGAAAGAGAGGGGTTTGAGATATACGTTACAGGTGAGAGCGCGAGTATCGCGTGCTGCAAACGAGCCGGCAGCTGCCCGCTTCTGGCTACACGGTCCCAGGTATTAATATGCAACTGACCGAGTGGGACCGATGCTTTTGCTGTGTAGAGTAAACCGCCGGGCCGGTCGTATTACGTCACGTCAGCCGTACGCACCGCGGCCGATCGTAGGGCCCGATCGCGTCCTTTCGCCTTTTCCCCTGCGCCGCGTCAATCTGCCACATTGCTGAATTGTTAAATTACAGTTTACATTACGCGCAGTCCTTACATTCTGCTCGACGTAAAGGAAGAAAAGACGACGACGGTCGGCATGGCCGTCGCGTCTGAACTGATATAATTTACCGCGTCCCCCATTCGGATAATTATTTTTTAGTCGGAGTTATATGCACGGGTAGCGTGAAACTCCACCGTGATGAAGGAAGGAACGAGGAATTAAACGATTTTATTTGTTTCATGTCGGGAGTCGTTACTTCATGAATATCGGTCTTAACACGCGAGGATTTTGAAAAGCGGCATGCGGCGACGGCGCATGGAACGTCGGAAAGTTGACTGACATGTTACCGTCTACCGCACTAATATTAAACTATCATCGTGGAAGGCCCCGAGTCGCTTCTTTTCGGTTTCTTTAGCTCGTGCTCACGTGCATGTGAGCGATGGGTCACGTGAGGGGCCCCGCCGGCGAGTATATGTTGATTTACGCCGATCGTGAGGCTCCCGATATACTTTGTCGAGAAGAGAGGTGTATTAAGCGTGCGAGAGCGGGCCCGGTGTTCCCTCCCTCCCGTCATTAGAGTTCCTCAAGAATGAGTGCTTTTTCATTTTCATGCGCTGGCCGCCGGCAAAGAGCGGGCCCCGTCGAATCCCGCGGCATAGTCGGAACATCGGACCCTCGTTTCGAAGCGAAATGCCCCCGGTATTTGTTCCTCGATATTACGATATACCACCATCCTTTTCCGAGATCTTCGCGTCAAAAGTATGTATGCATCGAAATGCACGAATTCCACGCAGTGAAATTGATACAAAATTTTAAAACAGCATCGCTCTTTACCGCGTCGGGTTACTTCGCGACGCGTGCAGGTAACGCAGTTAGTCAGCTTTCCAGAGTACCCCGGCGCAATTTGTTCTAAACGCAGATCGTTGAATCACGTCAGGGAAATTACGTTTCCCCCGTGTGCGTTAGCGGAAAATCCGCCGTTAGTGAAGACCTCACTCGTGTACGACACCGCAAAGATGCCGCGTCACGACTTCCTTATCGGGCCGATGGATCCGGCCAGGTGGCGGCGGCCAAGGGAAGCGAGCGCGGAAGCGGGCGGAAAAGAAGCGCGGTGAGCTGAATTAAAAGAACG
The DNA here is from genome assembly GCA_003063805.1 of Aphaenogaster ashmeadi. Classification (NCBI taxonomy): domain Eukaryota; kingdom Metazoa; phylum Arthropoda; class Insecta; order Hymenoptera; family Formicidae; genus Aphaenogaster; species Aphaenogaster ashmeadi. The sequence continues at coordinate 1,086,621 of NJRQ01000008.1, read as the reverse complement.
ACTTGTCGGTTAGTTGACTCTTCGGCTCATAGTTTTTCTCCCTCCGTGAGAACGCGGAGAGGAGCGAGGAAAAAGAGAGAAAGAGAGGAGAGAGAGAGAGAGAGAGAGAGAGAGAGGGAAGGAGCAATCTGTTTTCAGCGCGGGATAACTCCGCAGCCCTTCTTCGCTTCTCTTCCCCTGGTCGGTCTCCAGCCTATCTACCTTTCATCCCCCTTTTTCATTCCCCATTGCGGGGTTACGGAGCACGGCTCGGTAACCTCCCATCGACGACGCTTCTCTATCGCCGTCGTCGCCGCTGCCGTAGCGGGCGTAAAAAGCACATCCGAATTGAATCATTGCTGAATAAGCGGGAAAGTGGCTGCGCCGGGTGGAAGGAAATCGGGAAGAGCGGCTAACCCCTGAGTGTAGCGGAGGGTCGTTTTCCATCCGACTCATTGGTACACCTCTACCCTCGTGTCGAACGCGCCGCTCTTCTTCCCTATCTCCCTTCGAGCATCGCAAAAGTACTTTAACCGCGCTCTCTCTTTCACCTATTCTTTTCGCTCCACTATATACGGAATTCCGACGAACTTTAGGAAATTTGTTCTTCTGCAAATTGAGAAGCTAAGAACTTCGGAATTATTCAAGAATATTGACGAGAAGTTACTTCAAGTTTTGACTGCGCATGCGTTTATATCTCAAATATAACGAGAATTATCGTAAGACGTTTTACACGTTTCAATTTAGAGAGGCGTACCCGCGCAAACGTTGTCATTGTCTCGTTTCTCTAATCTCACACGGGGGACTCGTATAAGGTCGTACGATACCTCGCGAAAACTTCTCCAGGAAAATTAGTTACTACCGGAAGATACTTCGCTCGACAATAGCGCAGCCCCCCAGAGTGGTGGAGAGGTCGGACCGCTAACTGTTGCGTCGAAACCCATGCGATGCCCCTCGGCTAATAAAGTAACCTCCATGAGATGATGAAAGAAAGGAGAATCCACGACGACATGTATATATGTACACGCCGTCGCCGGAATAAAGGCAACGGGGATTGTGCTTTATGTGCGCTCGCACACCTACTCGCACTCGCGTTAACGTGCGTCGAGATAAATCCACCCTTGTAGCGAAGCGTGTCGACCGACCGAGGGTTCAATTAGGACGAAATCCCCCCAACGAAAGTCAACTTGCCGTTTACGTCGAGGATGAAAACTTTCAAGTCACGACGAGGACATCGTCTCCAAGGGTGCGTGCTTTAAAAACGCAGTCGTTTGGTTTTCATCCCCCTGCTTCGCGCGAACTTGGGGTAAAAAATAAAGCTATTGATTGAGAAAAAGCCTAAAAGCGCTTTTGATTGCCAAAAACGTATCCTAACAGTTACTGACACCATCCTGATTGATCGAAAAGATTAATGCTATCACATTAGATAATTGTTGTAATTAAATATATATCTTCAATGATTACACTGAGAAAAAAGAATGGTTGCAATTACCATAATTTATAGTTATTTTCAGCGCCAACTATATTTTTATAATTGTTTTAACCATGATTGGCAAAACATGATTGGCAAAACTATGCAACTGTCTCTTATACACATCTAGATGTGTATAAGAGACAGGAGCAAAACTATGCAAATAAAATTATTACTAACAGTATAGCAGTATTGACAATAAAAAAGGACCTCCTAACCATAATTATTTTACTATGCAATTATAGTCATAAATACCAAACACTTTTTTCTCAATGTAGAGAAACTGTTAATATAATTATTGTCACACCGTACCATTCTCCCCCGTACAAATGTTTCAACCAGAGGGACAGACGACTTCAGAGGGGGGCGCAAAAAATATTTTTATTGCGAGCGGCGTATCGCTGCTGACGCGATTCGAAAGCGGTAGTTCTTTACGGTCCGCCGAATTTATTCTCGCGTGAGAGGGAGCCGCCGCGGTCTACTGGTGACACAAAAGAAAAGCTACTCTCGTGCGCCACGTCTATAATCCAGCAATCCTTGTTCTTGGCCGCGTGATTACTTCCGTTACGAAACGGCGAGCGCCTTTAAACGTATCGGGCCGTTTCATCGGCCGCGGCGGATTCCCGCCGATATAGCGTCGGAACTTGACGGAGCATGGCGGTTGCTCGTGGAAAAAAAGGTATGCCTATAAGTATACCGTTTTTTAATCTCGCCTATGTGAGACTCTCTTGCGAATGCTCGATACAATCTTTTCAGCAACAAGTGGTCGATTGTTTCCTTTGCCTCGCGCACTCGGGGGCTTCCGTCGACTCGGACGTTTTCGAATTCCCAGAAGGTTGTCGAAGGACTCGAAGCCGCTCTCGGCGTTTTAGTATGGAGAATTATTGCACCGAGGGTAACAGAATAGAGTAACGGATTGAGATTTAAGCTTCTGACTTCAAATCTCGCAGATATTTTGTTTTATAAATATTTCGTTCGGAATTACATGTTTCGTAGACTGCAGGACTGCCCAATTGGTTTCGTGGGAGCCCCTTTCGAAAGTATTAACTTCAGACCTCGAATACAATCATTATTCACACCCCTGCCTAATGTATCGCTGTTGCGGTGATGTATTCGAGATGAGCGACGGGACGGAGAGAAAATACGGGCGCCGACGTGGTCTGTAACCGTAACCATTAGGGTACCGTGAGTTCGTCGCGCTCGACGGCGACATTGCGCCCTGCACGTGTCCGGTCGATGCGGGACGCACGTGTCACGTGTGCCCGAGGAAGCTCCATTCGGCGGGCTTGTGAGCGACTGGGATCAAACGACGACGAGGACGACGGTGAAGGGGGACGACGACGGAAGGACGTCGTCCTGGATGGAAGCAGGGAAGGGTGGCGACAAGTGCTTACACAACAAGTGCGTATCCCGCGTGCGACAAAGTGCAACAAAAGTACGGAATGCACGGCCGTGTGAACCTTGCAACGAGTCGTCTCGGAAAAGGCGATGTCATCGAACTGGGTTCTCGAGGGAGCAGCTAAGCGCTCAGTCGGGTGACACATTTGTTCCCCCTTAGAATAGCACGAAGGCTATTTCTTTTCTTCGTCGTGGGATATTAAATCGTGAATAGACAGCATAATCTGATGGAAAGTTTAGTACGAAATGATCTTGCATTGCTCGAAAGGACTATGCCCAGTTTCATATGAAAAATTGGGCCCCCGGTGAACAGCAATGAAACATGGCTAGAATTGTAGGGCATCAAAAGAGAATTAAAAAGTTCCATGGGCACAACCTTATTACGAGTCCCATGAGTGCTAGAGTTGTCCAAAGTTCGCTATAATGACCATGTACCACTGGTCTTGTCCGATTTCTCTGCGTTCAGGGCACCTCCCCGCGGTGATGGCAGTACCAAAGATATTGAAATAATAAGTCTAGAATGTATTTGGTACAGTTCATTAATCTGGCTAAGTCCTGGACGCGATCTATGTCGTCATGTCAGAAAAATTCGGATTTTGTTCTTATGACGGCGATACCTCTGGAATTCAGACTTCAATTAGGCAATTAAAACCTTCTGTTTCGTACTTCGTGAGTACTTCCTTATCGATTAATATATGACTCATGACTGTTCACACTCGGGGCCCAAAACTGGGCATAGTCCTTTGAGTGCGAAATGCGATTGTAAATTGGCTGATTTTGGAAAACACACGAGAGAAAAATATAATTTGATTTCTTTATATAATTTCTGTTATAATTAATAAACAGATGTTATATTTTCCATTATGCTAGATTTTAATAATGTATTCTGTAATTGGGAAAATTATCGCGTCGTTGGAATAAAATTAATCATATTTATATACAGAGCGTGCGTTCGCGGAATATAATAGAATATAATTAACGAGCGCGCGAATAATATTCATTAATACGAAATTAACTGGCACCCTAAGAAAACAAGGTAGTGGCGCAACGCTATAATTATCTCGTCATTATATGCAAATAATTTTTAGCGCCGCATATCAGTCGCCAAATATTATTTCCCACGATCACGATTGGCAGTCCTCGAGCGATTACACGAGTAGTCAAGAACATAAAAGAGGTGTACGAACAATCGTCGCCATGCATCGAGCGCATTCAGGCGTTGGAATTTAGTCGTAACACGCGACTTACATCAATTACACGAGGGAGAGGAAGAACGGGAGGAAGACTTATGCCGCCTAACTCTCCGCCACGAATTGAAATTCCTTCAAAGCCTCTCGGATACGATGCTTCGCAAATCGTTCATGGCTGCGTCTACCGCGCCTCGTATCGACGCTTCGCTCGTCCGACACGAACGTGCCGGGCAAGCCACATGCTCTATCGCATTGATTCTCTCGTCCCGGTCTACGTTTTTCCTCGCGACTACCGTAGAATGCCCGGCAGAAACGGAGTAATTCGGAAGCGGGACGCGCGACGCCGTTATCGGCGTCGAATCGGCCGAGTTCTCTCACGGAGCGCGTACGTGCTCGCGTCCTCGGGAGTCCACTCGTGTGTTCGCTTCACCTCAGAATTCACAATTTTCGGTGTGAACGCGAGTTCGAGTGTTCGGGCCACCGAACACGATGGAATGTCGCGTGCGCGGAAGCCACCGGGGCCCGGGTTTAAGCTACGCCGATCTATGACTGTCATGTGAGGCTCGTCTCGCGTGGAGGAGGCTAGGAAGAAGCGAGGAGAAAGAGAGGTAGCAGCGAGCGTACACGTCGGAGGAATACGAAAATCGTCGGTCAATCGGCGCTCGAACGCCTGCTTCCTATGCGCGAGTAATAAGACCAGATATTCCCACACGGGCCCCAAGCTGGGCCCACCCGCCCGTCCGCCCGCCCGCCGTGGGAAACTCATACGTGAGTCGAGCGATGCTCGAGCATCCGCCCCGCGAAACCAGCTTTCGAGATGGAGCTTGAAGCTTTCGCTGTGCAGGTGCGATTCGATTAGCAGCCTATATTTCGGCGCTCCGACATTTTTCAACGCCGCAGCTGGGACGCGCCGTGCGCGCATTTGTCACGTGTTGGACACGACGCGAGGGATGGTCCCCCGCCGTATTTTAATTGGACCGATCGCTTACTTTAATCCTTTTCGGCGCGAAGACGCCATCGCGTTTTCGTGTCTCGCTTTAACGAGGCATCGGCTACAGTCGCCGACTGCACGATCGTGACACAGCCAAAAGCTAGATGGAAAGCGCATTCGATTATGAAATTAGCGCGACACATCGCGTTTTCATCGACGTTCTATATATCAGTCGTCTATATCTTTCTTTGCGGAAACATCTATTTCTGTACGTTCGCATAGTACTCAATAATATTTGAAATTGATGAATACACTCTTTGACTTCTCATTGCTAGCTTTGCTTGTTGCGTCAATGTTATTATAGCCAAATGCGATGACCACTCGTAACCGTTTTTTAAAACTGAGCTTATGGGAGTACGTGATACGCTGTCAACGGTTATCAACTTACAAAGGCTGCGTTCCGATATTCACTGCCAGTACTGAAAATCTATAGTTAACGTCACGTATACTATAGATTTTCAGTACTGGCAGTGAATATCGGAACACAGCCAAAGTATAAAGAGACGTAACGAAATTCCATCAAGAGAATCTAGATAACATTAATTAAGATACATTTCGGCACTTCATTATCAAATTCGAGAAGAGATTACATTTTCCGGAGCGGTAAGATTCTCTGGGGATGCTCTGATTCTACTGAATAGCGATACGATGCTGCGATATATACGTTACGACAGTTATTATCATCGTGCATGACGGATTATGGTCGATCATCGTGTCTCGGGATTCACGCGTGCACATGCACACGTATACGTGACGGCGGAAGGAAGGATGGCCAGGAAGGGCGACCTGTATCGGAGGTGAATCTGAGCCCCGATCGGGGCAGTGGAGGTGCAGGTGCCTCTAGAAACCGGCGACGAACGAACGGTAGGGACGGAGGCACAGGAGGGGCGTAAAGGAAGCGGAGGCAAACGGGCCGGGGCCCTGCACGCGCCTCTGACGCGCCGATGCCACCGATATCTTCTTCTTAAACTTTCCTATCCGCTCATTCATGCCCAACTAAATGCCTATAATTTCGGGTATGATTACAGGGCACCGTAACCAACGCCCCGTGGACTCATGCTGCCCGCCGAGAGAGGGAGAGAGAGAGACAGGGAAAGAGCTCGTTATGCAAGGGGGCCCAACGAAATTGAAACGGAACGAGCCGGGGTCCCTCTGTTCGTCGATCGTTTGAGGACGATTCGTTCCCTGCGTCTCATCCCTTCGCACAGGTAACGTATATATAATAACATAAAAATCCCCCCGCCCCCAGCTCCGGACCAATCGGACCGATGACAGGTGGTCCCGCGTGATTATTACTAATTTGCTGTGGGCTTAAGCAAACAGAGAAATCGCCACGACTATCCAGGTGCTTTCTACCTCGGTGCAGCCTACTGGAATGTTGCCGAGCTCGCGGTTCGACCGCTCCAGCTTCTCGTGAGAGCCTCAATTCGGTCTCTTAATTGCGACCCGATATACGGGGTGTCCGAAATACAGTTCGCGAATTTGAGAGTATATCTCTTAAGAGTATGTTCCTCTAACGGGATAAAAAGATGCTAAGCGCGTAATTGTGTAAAGAGATCCCTCATAAACTCCTAAGCCCCGAGTCTCGTCCGTTCCTGAATTATATATATTATCTTTTATTCCCGAATGATAAAAATGTTGACGGAAGAAATACGAGTTTATACGTGCCCGCGTCATTATATCATTAAATCATATGATTGCAGCAGAATCGCCACGGTGGTCGGAAAATTGAAGGATAAAGATCCTCCATTGAAGTAAATCAAAATGGCGACCGTTAATAATGATGTAATATAATTGGCGTGCTAAGGAACTTAAGCTACTGGGACGATCGCCAAGAGCGGCATAATTAAATATCCTCGATCCTCGTGTGTGACGTACGTGCCACGATCGTTTTTACGGAATGAAATCAGCGCGCCTCGCCGTATCATTACGATAATGATTTCCATACCGGAATCCCCCCCACGATGTGGCCGCGCGTTTTATTAAAAAAAGCTATCTGGCGCACAAATGCGCGTAGCCCTCCGGCCGTATCGGATAAATAGGTTCTTCAGGGTGTTCGCGCCAATAAGACAAGTTCGCGCGTAAAATGACAGACCTCGGCCGTACAAATACCGAAATTGTCGAAGGATCGTGTGTTTAAGTGAAAGAGAGTACGATTATATGTACCCTACTCGAAAGAGCCGCCTTCCTGCCGCTTCAGGTCTCTTTGCTTTATCTCAACGTAAGCTCCTCATATTACGCGAATTAATAAACCGTATTTTTAAATAAAAGATTAAAACGAACGTTCGTTCACGTGTGGCAACGAAAAAGCGCCGCTGATTCGTGGATACGATAAACGCTACTCCGAATCCGCTTATGCCGCGATGATTGAAGAATTATTGATGATGATGATGATGATGATTTTGCCAATAACGCAGTTACCTCGTGTCTAACATGTGGTATCATATTTTGTATTTACATACACGCTGCGCTCTTCCCGCGCTTTTCATCCTCGCAAATTTATTAGACGGACTCGTGTCTCTCGAGTCCTAATTTCACACGTCGCAAGCGCACAATTTACTACGAAAGATGGAGGAAGAGAGCTCTTACCTCTTGATGCTGGATTAAGAAGTCGGTGGCGGTCGGTGGCGGGGGTGGTTCAGCGACGGAGACCTCCTGGAGTAGTCCCACGTGATCCCAACAGTCCTCGGTCATGTCCATGGTCGGTCCTTCCTCTGTCCCTTCGCCTTCCGGACAGGTCTCCTCCCCCGCGGAGAACGGGGTGAGCCGAGAACTTCCTGCCCCCCTGCTTTTGTGACACGTCCTCTTAATTTCCCCGAAACACAATCGCGTACGCGCGAGGTACGATCGAGAGGAAGGTGCTATTAGACACAGTCACTTTCAAAAGATTCAGTCACGTATTCCAGTCACAACAATATCGGCGTGACACACCGGGCGGCCGGTGTACCACCGCCGTGAAAAAGGAAGAGAACAAGAGGAGACCCACGTATGTACGTATGTACTACGTAGCACACCGATTTGCCGACGACGGAGTCGACGTGTCGCGTGACCGCGTTCTCTGACGAACGACAACGACGGCGGCGACGACGACGGCGGCGTCGAGGACACGACGGCCGTCGGTGGTGGTCAGTCGGCGTGGAATGAAGTTCGCCCGCGGGTTAGGTTGGGTTAGCCAGCGAGCGGGAGTTGTGCAGCATCAGAGCGCGCGCGGCAAGAGAGACGAGAGAGGGTCGTCGCCGGTGAGTGAGAGGGGGGAGAGGAGAATAGAGGGAGCGGGAGATAGAGGAAGAGAAAGAGAGAGAGAGAGTGGGTGAACGAGAGGGTGAAAACGACGGCGGGTGGGGTGCGGAGAGAGTGAGCGAGAGAGAAAGAGAGAGAAGAGAGAGAGGTGTAAGGCGTAAGTCTGCCCTAGTCGCTCGCTTAACCGTGCAGGAGGTGGCGCCAATATAAACCGTACCCCTCCTCCGAGGCCCCCTCCGACAAAGAGCTTGCGTATAATACCTGTATGCGTCTGTTGGTAGACCATCCCGCCTACCAACTACCGTACTGCGGGATTTGTGATCCGTGCCGCCGGTAATTATTGCGATTTCACTTATATCCCGACCCGCTTAACCCCGTGTTCCCTCCACCGAGCCTGCCTCTCGTGCTCGTCGAGCTGACCGCGGGAATTCGACGAGATGCCGAAGTGCCGGGATTGAGGAGGATATTGGAATCGCAGCGAGGCTATCTTCTTCGATAGCTTCGCCCCGCATGATGTGGGAATATACACGATTTATTTATTTCACAAATACAGACGTTGCTGAGGAAACTTTTGACTCGCCAGTCTGTAATGTTGATATAATAATAATTAGAGTAATAAAGTTCGGTAAAACTCAGGCACCGCGTGCGCACTAAGAAGAAGGAAATGTCGCAGCAATGTAAAAAGAAAGTATATCCTTCCACAAAGTACATAACGACCGGTACGTTGCTCCCCCGTATCTGCTCCCCCGATCGCGAATATTTTCGTACGAGTTTACACGGGTGTCTCAGCGACGCGAGTAACGGAGAAAAAGTGTATATTGAGTTACGCTTACGAGGAGGAGGAGGAGGAGGAGGAGGAGGACGAACGAGTGTGTGTACAGGATGTGAGCGCGATGTAATCGAACGAACGAAGGGTTGGAATGCGATATGAACGCGTTAATGCGTCGTTACTGACAGCGACACGATTCGTTCGATGGTACCTCCGATCCCACCCTTGCACGTTCGAGCCCTTCCATCGATTTAGCCCGACGATTGTTCGGCTACCGGCTTTTTTTTCCCTTCCTTTTTTTTACTTCTCGCTCGCATTTTAATTCCCCCGTTGCTCCGACGCTGACTGACGCACGCTTAAAACGTTACTAATACTCGACACTTGTCAGTCGTTATCATCGCGTGGTGCAGTTCCATGCAACGGCTTGCCCGCGCCGATGATTGATGGAGTCCTATATAAACGTTTGTAATTTACCAATCCGGTTTGAACGTTCTCGTATCGATACTTTATCCGACGATTGAATCTTAAACGACCGCTGCGCAGCAATTATTGGATATATCGCGGGATTACCGCGGAACGAAATGCATCGCTACCTGAAATGCATCGCTACCTGAAATGCATCGCGCCGTCGAAATTTACCTTCAATAAACGTCAGTCATTTTATGTCATCGTGGAATCGTGTTGAAAATTAATTCTAACGACCGGAGTGTCTGCGAGGAGATTTTTAAAAACGATCGATAGTCGCGGGGTCGAAAGTTATCGGCGACTCTTATGCAAAATTCAGAGTTTTCTGCAGCGCGACGAGGGGATCAGGTGCTTCGAACGCTGCCGGTTCGCAAGGTTGACACACGTCTTCGGGCAATAAGTAATCTGGCTCACGTGCAAACGATTTCTGTCGCGCGCCGAGCCGCCAGGCATAAAACAAGATTGCCATTAGCCGCATCGGCGAGGTGCACTTTGTTCGGACCGCCGGTCTTCGACGATAAACGCGCTGCCGTTGGAGTGTTGGCCGAGTCCTCGACTTTGTGTGCACGCGCTGCCGAGGACGCCGGCCGACGAGGACATGTCGACGAGGCCCCGGCTAGGTAGGCATCGTGATAATATGCATTGCCTATACCACTCGAGGCAACCCGATCGCGAATCTTTGAAGTTCACGATGGCTTCCGTCTGTCCGTCGGCAAACGCCGGCGCGAGGCGGGATAGCAAAAATCGTGCGCAAAACTGTGGGAAAGCCAAACATACACACGGGCTTCCCTTGAGAGAGTCTTCGCTCGTTTTCTTAGCATGCGTGCGTGCGTGCGTACGTGGAGCGTGGTATACGGGCTAGCACACCTGTGACAACTTCTAATACCCGACTGGTAAACGGTAGGCTAGATCGTGCGGTCCGATAACTTCCGCGCTAGCTTCCTTCACCAGCGAGCGAGAGACTCCGCGGTTTTTAGATCCCTTCGATTCATTAGGAGCTATAACTTCACCCAACGAAATTCTTTACGTTCCTCGTATTATTTGCGTCTTCAGCTGTGTCCCATCTGCTCTCAACGCTTCTCGTTCGACATAATTAACTGCTTCTGGGTGTCCACTCGATATCTTGTATATACATCGCGAAATACAAAACACGCTCGAAAATATATTCGTCGAAATGTAAATATATATATAATATATAATAATTTATTAAAGTTTTAAAAAGCAGCGATTTGTAATTGTCCGCGAGCGTGTGAATGGTGGAATTTTCGGGCGCAGGAAACGAAATCACTAAATTGTCATAATTAATAAAACAACACAGTTTATTTGTAATCGGATGTTAACGTTTAAAACTATATATACTTTACGCGACTTTATGCAGCGCATACGAAGAATAATCTTCTCGAGGCGCGATTGAAACTAGTAGCGCGCAAAGGAATCGCGGACTTGCTGACGACTGGCGCCTGAGCGTAAGGTGTCGATCTTTTATTATCTCGCTTGTCGAATATTCGAGAACTAACGGTGTTCGAGTTAAACGCGTTTGACGATCGTGATAATATTCATCTGTTTTGGTGACACCCCGAATTCTCGCAAGCTAGTGTCATTAGTTCGTCATTTCGCTTTATTTCCTGTATTTATGATCGCTGTTGTTCTTTCCAAGCACCGAAACAAAGGAAATCAAATAATTTGCCTAATCTTTACAGAATTTAAAGTAATCGCTGATAAATTAGCGCCGATGCTCTTAAGCGTTCGAAAGGCGTTCGAATCTCGAACAGTAATTTATTATACATATATAAAATGATATGTATGAAATTAGTGATGATTCTGGCAAACTTTGTATAACGATATGTACGATGGAATTATCAATATTTGACGATCTAAATAAAGCTCATTGAATGCGTCGGATGATTCGTTTTCCGATAATTTTACACGGTATCTCGCGCGATGGAGGATCGATCTAGGGATTCCGCGACGTGGAATAAATGCGAACATAGTAAATGCGCGTGTACAGTCGCAGCGGCGGATGTCTTCCGGACCTCCCATCGTCCGGTCTAACGAGACCACCGGAGGTACGACGGCTAAAAACCGCCCGCAAAAACCGACCAAAGTACGGTCTTTATACGGTCCGTTTTAAATCGCGGCCGATTCGCCGAGCGACGCGCTCCAATTACGGACGAATATATACGTCGCTCCTGCCGGACGTATATATTGCCCCCGCGACCTTATCGTCGCTTTATATGGCGAGAGGACGGTATATAAAGTATATGTTCCCTGCCATTGGGTTCAACATGAATTTACTGTTTGCTCGGTAACGTTACTCACTGCGACTGTAACTACGTGGTTCTTTTGCACTGCAATTTTAAGGAATCATTACTGACCGAGAAAACGTGAAATTTTCTGCTCACTCGTTGACCGCTTATTCAATCGTGAAACTATTTTGCATTATATCGACTTAAGCGATTCAGCGATGTACTTTTATCGCGTTAACTAAATTATTTCTGTAAGTGCTGATATTGTACCTATAAATCAGGTTACGGTACCTACAAACCAGCTCTAATGCTCGGAGCACTTCCGGAGTCGACATTTACGGATCGAGTTCTCGAAGCCAAGGACCTCTCAACGTTTCGCGTGGAAGAAGTCCTGTTTATGTTTAACAGAGAAATGGCAAATGGAAAAAGGTTGCAACTGTGATTACAACATGGCCATGTTTTGGCGGGGTACGCGAGCGAGCGATCGTGTCTCCGTCTTCAAATAGCCGTAACTGGGAATGGAGACAGGTTATAATTTCAACGAGATCAACTTTCGTTTCGCCGCAAAACGTATACGCAAGCGCATACCTGGCATATCAATCATCGGAATCGCGTCACATGACTGGAACGTGAATAAATATCACTCTCGCGCGTCCAGCACCCGCGCTATCACCGGACTCCTACTGGTCCCAATTTCCGGTCTCCACAGGGCTGCGTTCGAAAACATCATCCGAGTGCCCCCATTATGTAGCATTTTATCCTTGTTGTTCACCGAGTGTTAACTCTCCGTGCGTCTGGTGAATTTTTTAATGCGGTGCGCCTGGTGGGTCTGACAGACCCGAAAGTTTGAAAATAAGTATATCCTGGTCTTAATATCAAATTGTTATCGAAAGTATTATTTATTTTATGTTTTCATGTTTTCAAGCACGACATCTAACCAGCAGCTACTAAAATACTCAGGCCGCTAGCGTTCCCGATTACGAAGTTGTTTCTTCAAAAGCACTAGGCTCTCACTAGTAGGCCTCTCAGACCCAACCAGGCGCACGGAGGGTTAAACAAGGATAAAATGATACATGAGAGACCTCGAGTGATGTTTCCGAACGTAGCCCAGAATGCGTCGCTTTGATGTTACTCCTCGCGCGAACGCGAATACGAATACGGCAACGGCGACGGGCAGAAAATCAACGCGAGTAAGCTGGTAAGTGGATTGTCGCAGCTCCTCCTTGGAATCTCGGGTCGGTAGATCGTGCCCTCCGGTTCGCGCAGTTTGAGCGCCGGACACCGCGGATAAAGCGCAACGACAACGCGGCGTCCTGGCACTTACGTATGCACGGGCATAAGCATAACGCGGAGGAGAACACGGGTAGATGATATCGTAGATGCACCTCGGGGCCGGCGGGGCGTCGACGCGATCCTTTGTCCTCGTTCCCGGCCACTCGCTCCCCTCCGGTTGCGGTCACCTCGGGGCCCCCCCGGGGCCCTCGACCCCGACGGTGCGCATTTCGCGGGAATATCAAATCCTACCCGTGCCCAATCTCGTGCATCAATCCCGCCGAGTCTGTAAAATTGTGCCGTCTGCGAGCTACCGCGCTGCTGCCGGCGAGGCCAAGGTGTACACGTGGTTCGCGACAAAAGGTTAGGCACGTGCGTTACGCACGTGGAGATATTACGCCGCCTCTCTGTGCTTGTTGAGTTTTCTTGAACCTGCGATACCTCGTTTATCATCTGAGATCGCGCCTTCAAATCCTCGATTATGTCGCGTACGTTGCGTTTACATACATTTCCTCGCTAATTAGTGTCTTCGTAATTATATTCGTTGCTCCGTGAGCATTTTGCAACGTACAAAAACTGTATAATTACGAGATTTAATAGCATAATATAACTAGAAATTTAACCCTCCAAAGCTGATACAAAATCTGTAATACAGTTACTGACGCTGAGAATTAATTATTAATTTATGTTGACTAAAAGACACTAATTAATTTCAAGGAACCGAAATGACATATAACTCGTATAAAAAAGAATAAATATTAATGAAATATTAATGAATATAAATTAATTTAGTTCCTATCGACATTGATAACGATAACGATTACTCGGTTTGCTGTAAATGTATACAATTTCTTGTCAACGTTCATTTTTCTTAATCTTTTACAATCCGATTAATTATGGACTTGGGAACGGTTG
>NJRQ01000008.1:999377-1062874 GCA_003063805.1 Aphaenogaster ashmeadi | reverse complement strand
TTTCCTTATGTAATATTTTGGTTTGTAAATTCATAGCTTTCGTCTGGGTCAGTTTAACCCCCACGCGCGTGCTTATGGGTTAAAAGATCTGTTCTTTCCGGCGTGGAGGTCAATTTGACTCACATTTTAATTTTTTTATTTTTTATGTATTAACAAAATATTTTATTTTTATTTAATAATTATAAACTGCATGAATCAGAATAACGATATTAAATTTTTTGTAATTTACACTTTTTAAAATAGACCGATCGATTTAGACTTTAGAGAGAGTGAAAATTTGGCGATTGTTTGAAAGCGATTGTAGGGAAATATAGAAAGTTTTATGTGTGAAAAAGATATATTGTTATTTTTCAGTTCCTAATATAAGATATTCTATTAATATCGGAGAAAATTTATTCATTTTTTTGCAAAAAAAAACTCGCATGGAAGTGTGTGATAATGAAAATTACAGAATTTTTACTTAATTTTCGGGGATTGTAATGTTTATTATTTTTTTCCATAATTAATATGACAGAAAATAAAGTTAACGGTACACGGGTTAAAGTCTGCGTCGCTCCTGTCGATTCACTCGCGCGGAGTGCTCTCAAAGTGAACCTTCCTTAACAGGGCGAAAAGTACTTGGTCCTTAAGAAGAAATACCGGCAACCCTTCTTAGACCTTTCGTCCCCTAAGCAAGTGGGATCTCCCGTCGCCACCCCCGACTTAGCCACTCCGGTTTCTCCTCTACGCGAGCCTCCACCTTACCGGCCGCCACCCCCCGCACCCCTCAGCCCGTCCTCGAGTAATTCTCACACGAGCCTCGAAGAGGGTGCGACGCTGATATCTGCGCGCGAAAAAAATGACGATTCGGAGTCCGGCGCGTCGGTGTCGTCGCCACCTGTTCCACCGCGTCGCAAAAGTCAGGACAAGCTCAAGGTGGAAAACAAGGAAAACGTCGACAGAAACAGGAACAGCTCCTCGGAAGCCGTCATAAAGGTAGGACTTCGTTGATTATCTTACGTATACGCATCTCGTGTTTCCTTGAAAGCATGCTTCGCGAGCGTTATCGTTGTCGTCATACCTGCGCGATTTATCGCGGAAGCGATGTATCGTGCCGGTGATAAATGATTATTTTTTCTGTGAATTCAATCATATACAATATCGTAGCAATTTGATATAGTTAGCACAATAAGATATCTGTAGTTAAAGATTACGATAATCGTTGTCTTTATACAATAATTATTTTTCGGTGTAAACTACATATTAGAAACTTCAAATAAGAGAATTTGTATGATACATAAGCTAAACGTCCCAGAACCGGACATGAACCTAAATCCGGATATTTACACAAAAACTTATTATTATTAATCTCAAATGCTTCTATGTAATCTTTAAATGTTTAAAGATTATAATTAAATTTTAATAAAAACAAAAATTATAATAAAAAAAATCATTTGAGATTAATAATAATAATTTTTTGTGTAAGTGTCCGGATATAGATTTATGTCCGATCACTGGGACGTTTACCTTAATTATGCAGTGTTATTATATTACATATATTTTTTAAAATTATATAGATGTAATTTTTTCTGATATTTTAGTAACACTATACAATCAACGAGATTGTTTATTTATCATTTGTGTACATCTCTTAAAGACTTTTATTTGGCTTATCCTTCCCGATTGATTCGTCATCTGTTGTTGTATTGATTGTGCTTGTAGTATGTTAAATCTGGGAATCGAAACTGATAAATTACAGGAGGATGAAGTAGCAACGACGACGAATCCCTCTTCGGCTGAGCAACTCAGCGTTCGTGAACGGATGCAACGCTTCAATCGAATGGCCAGCGAAACCGATCTTCACGCCCGACCTAACGACACCACTGTCCCTGCTAGAAAACGAACAGATAAGGTAAGTGCACCTTTTTTATTTTACAATTGTGTGTGTGTGTGTTTGTGTGAAGCAAATGATATAGAGTCGCGAAAGTAGCGGAAAGAGTTTTCAGAGGAAAGCGAGAAAATGTTTCGAGCGATGAAAATTTTATATTTCATATAAATAACTCTAATTCGTAAATAATAATATAAAATTACGGGAGAAAAGCGCGCGAAAATCTCACGTGGAAAAAAGATATCGGAATCTATCGTGCGCGTTTTAGGGTCTGTCATGTGCCCTCTCTCGAGGGAAGACGTTTGTTACACCTCGGCTTCTTGGTGAGAGTTGAATCATGGCGCTCGTCGTGTTGTGACATCGCCAGGCAGCTTATGTTTTCCAAACACATGCGGGGACACAAAGGGTTCAGGGCCCCGTATTGAATTATCCCGCCCGGGCTTTAAATACTACGGACGAGCGATTCGGCACGGAACGATCCACGCGCGCGGATGCCTATACATCCTTCGAAGGGCGGGAGGAAGGATGCGGTGCGTACAAGGCTGACTGCCTATCTTGCATACCGAGTAGGCTACTAGGAATCCTTTCTCCGTATCCTTTACACGCGCTCTTGCGACGGTTCTCTCTTTCTCTCTCTCTCTTTCTCTTTCTCGCAATCTCCCGTATCCCTTTCTCCGTTTATCTTGTCGTTCGTGTGCCGTTTATCGCGGCGAGCAATATTCATCGCATTTGAATATCCTGCGGGCGGTATCTCGCGTAGCGATCAGGATGTTGCGCCGATGTTGCCGTAAATCATAATTAGCCGCGCCTGAAAATTAAAAGTGGAGGACGAGGAGGGGTCTCGAGATCTCGGGAGGAGAGCGGGGAACAGGCTCCTTTCCGCCGCGACCAACAAACTTAGATGGAGCACCGGCAGGATGTGCCGCCCGTCCTGTACGCGGCCGATCCTCCATCATAATTTCGATATATTTATCGGATCTCACGATTAAAGGCGCCGACCGGTTAGGACGCTCCACAAAGGAGGAAAGAAGCGGTCGTTTCACGCTTCCTTCGACCGATTATGACCGGATCGTGCTCTCGGCTCGCCTCTCGCGCGTGGCTGCGGCATAATTTGTTTGATCCTTTTAGGGAAGAAAATCTCATACTCATTTCGTTGATTTAAAAAAACAATATTTAAAGTAATTAACTGTCCACTGTAATCCTATCGTTTGTTTTTACGCATGAAGTGACGCTGAAACTTTTTTTCTACCATTATATCAGAAATTAACCGTTATCTTTACACGGAAAGAATGGTTTTGCTGAAATATTAAAAAATTTGGCCAGATACAGATCTGAAAAATAATTTTGTTGGATCATCAAAATAATTATGTAGGACGCCTAAAATAGTTGCTAGAATATCAAAACTTTTTGCAGCATTATCATTATGTTGGAGTGTCCTACATAATTATTTTGATGATCCATCAAAATTATTTTTCAGATCTGTATCTGGCCAAATTTTTTAATATTTCAGCAAAACCGTTCTTTCCGTGTAGTCTTGGTTTTCGTTTTTTAATTGAGTCAGTTAGCTATTGTAGAGGATAATGCTCTTCCCTGGTTCATCATGTTGATGCATGCTCTACGGTGACTGTTCTTGGCAAAGGTACTCTCAGCAGTTTTATGGTTTGCCATTGCCTTCCGAGAGGTGGTGATCAATTAAAAATTTGATATGTTCTGGGTGGATTTGAACCTGGAGCTTTGACACAGAAAGCAGACGCGCAACTCTTACGCCACGATCACCACTATCGAGATAAAAGGCACATATCGCACATGACATATTTATAATATTCGGCTTTACAAGATCGATTTTTCTTTTGCGATTGGAAATTTGGATAAAATGTTAACGGCCGTCGAAAGATTTTGACACATTCTCTCCTATACGACGGTTTCGTTACAAAAGGAAACTGTTTATTGCCGCGTGTATACATTGAATGGCCCGTGATAATTATGTATTACTCAGACGCCATGGCCGGTCCTGCCGGTCCGCCTTTCATATACGATTTGACCGAGCCGGCCGTTAATTTTTATTGCTTGTAAGCGCGGAAAGGGTTTTCGGGTCATGCGGGGAGAATCCTCTCGCCTCCGGACATCCTGTAATCTCCTGGGAAGCCCGTGGGTAGAGCCCGTCGGCCTTTCTTTACAGTAATTATCATGCAACGTAGCCGCGCGATTCCGCCCTTTGCATCCCTAATGACCGTTTCGTCTAGCGCGGTGTCGCGTGCCGCGCCGGTCCGCCGGCCAATTGCCGCGTCAACACATTCTACGTAATTTTCCATCATATTTTCTTCGAATGACTGATCACGAGTCATTGAACGCGCGACAGGTTTGCGAACGCTCGTGATAGGGGAAAGCTATGGAAACAGAGGGATGCGAGGATGTTCGAATGACAAATTTGGAACAGTCGATATAATAACGATATCTTTCAAAATTAATTAGAATTTCTTAATTTGCCAATGTATTTATTTTATTTTAATCGAACATTCGTTCGTATGACAGACGTACCTTGTATATATTTAATTTTTAATATTTGATAAATTTTTAGTATTCGATAGTTTCTGTACACGTTTAATCATTGAAACATAATGTATTTACATCAATGTAATGCACGACTAATGCGGCCGTTTGTAAGCATTATGCTTTTTCAACAGTAAAGTTTCTTTTCTATGTAAATACGAGCGCGGGTGGCGAGATGCTTTACTTGTCATACTCTCCTCTGAGAATTGTCGCGGTTACCTCAGTTTTTTACTTTGTATGAAACATCTCTTTACGGTACAAGAATAATAACGAGTCGTTATATCTCCGTGAATAAAGTTTCGAATTCGCCATCTCTGGCGATTTCCTCAGACGTAACATCGAACGATCTCGCGAATTATCAATTGTCGTGAAAATTAAAATTTTGACAATGTTCATCTGATAATGTTCGCGAAGTGGGAAGGAGCGAGAGTCCTTTTACCTCGAGAGTGTACCTCGCTTGTACGCTCGCGTATATGCGCGCGCGAATGCCGTCGGCGCCTTCGTCGGGACGCCTAACAAGAAGCTCGCTTTTACTTCGGCACCTCGAGGACGCGTTCTAATTAGGATCACGCGTGTTCGCCTCTTATGCGGAGGGCGAGTCTTGTCGAGCGAGCCTCGTCCCTTCCCTCGCGAGCGCGGCAAAGAGAGAACGAGAGGGTGGAAACTCATCGTAAAGGCGCCTAACACGGCCATGCCGAACTTGGAATTTCTGCCGTATAGTTCCGCATACATTAGGGACCTTGGGTGAAACTTGGAGGGTAGTTTGCCTCTCGGCAACGAAAGCAGGCGAGGGCTGAAGTGAAGCGCAGCGTGCTGCTGAGGGACGACCGAGGGGGTAAGGGGAGGGGAGAGGTTGGGTGTAAACCGCACAAAGTAATCTTACAGAATGTATATGCAAAGAGGTTCAACGGCGTGGCGAGGCGAGGCGAGGTGAGGAAGCGAGGGCACAGCTTGCACATGATTCTATCCGCGACAATCTCGACAAGACACCTCCGCAGGCAAACTTACTTCGTGCAGCTTACTTCCGAAGCCTCGTCGACTCTTGATCGAGGTTGATTATTCCCTCTAATTAGCTTCTGTTCAATATTTCTAATTCTTGTTTCTGAAATAAACTATTTGAAAATAAATTGAATAAGGTCTCATGAGTCAAACATTAACATTGATACAACCATTTAAAAAAACTTAGAAGAAGATCGCTTCCATATATTCATTAGAAAATCGCCTACGAAGATTATACTTGCAGTAGTTTAGATTCGAAATGTTAACATAAGATCAACGAAGGTTAATTTCGAACTATCTCTTTACCGTGCAATTGCCTGGCTATCTTTTAAATCTAAATTGTTGCTTCTTCTAAGTATATCTAAATGTCAATCTGTTCAGCGAGCTTAAGCGCGCCCTGTTGTTTATTCAAGAAATATTTCTGTCATTAATCAAACTAACGGCATAGAGTACTTGACAGGTGCACCTGGCCGTGGTGGTTTAAGTGCGTTGCTCGGTTTCTGTGAGAAGAGAAAGAGAGAGAAAGAATGATAGATACGGAGGAAACCATTTATTCATTCCAAATGGTCGGCAGATACGCAGATAGCACGTACAGTGATGGAAATAAAATCGTTTACATCTTGTTCCTTTAATTAGGCAAATCCACTCGGGCAGGAGTGCCAATTGATAAGCGTCTTTGAGATAAGCCCACTCATTACCGTCGGGATTTATCGATGTAGTCGATGGACGCGCAAGGTATCGCTCTCCCCCGCGTAAATTCTTTTTTTTCTCCATCATCACGCTATCACGTTCGCACGATATAACATGGGAAAATCGCGTAAGTGCTGGTGGTCGTTCGAATGCGAGAAAATGCATTCGGGTAGCGTCGAATGTGATTATCGGCTATCGAACGTTCTACACGTAATCGAGTAAATTATGGCACGGCGCTTAATACGCACGGCAACACCTCGTTGGAGAATAATTAAATATTGCCGGTTAAATTTAATAACCGGCCGGATAATTGCGGGTTGCTAGCGCGATGTGATGCTCGATGATAACTCACCGCGGCCTCGTTAATAACGACGTTGAGAGATCTAGCAGACGTGATCCGCGACGACCCAATTTTCTTCTTGGCACTACCGCCAGATGCGTGCGTGCGGATTTACGCATAGTTTTCGTGCTGCACAACGCGTACCAATATAAACAAGCTTGTCTACAGAAGTAGTTAGCACCCACTGTTTCCGTGTAACGGGCGACTAGATACACCTCTAACAGGTCCGCCGACATTTATTCCGGCCTATTACGAGTTAATCTTGAAGGCACACACACCGCGTATTATCATTTAAATTGGTGTCGTTATGCACGTGCATTAAATTTGTTTGCTCAAGAGCGGCGACGCCTCGCTTTGCCTTGCCTCGCCTCGCCTCGCCTTGCTTCACTTCACTTCCGCGAGAATTCTTTGGGCCTTTATGTGGTAATATATATGTGGTAGGTAGGGCAGATGCCTACGTAAAGGGCGCACACGCGGGAAAACGGCAAGCGGTTTACAATGGGTCGCTTGTTGTCTTCTCATAATTCCTATCGTCTATCACGTTTCCAAACCAACTTAGGCTTCTGGTCTTACGCTAATCTATCAACCGCCGCATCTTGTCTTGGAAAAAAAGATCACGAGGCAGATAACAAGATTTCTTTTTCCCTCTCGAGACGCGCGCGTATATTAAATCAGTCTCGTTGATTGCCTTCTCCGTTCCCCGGCGTTCCCGGTGAATGGCAGACTCTGGTATTCATCCACGGGAGTCTCGTCTCCCGTAGTGACAGTCCGGAGACTATACCAAAAACTGACTGATTGTGACTGTCATGACAGCGGCGGACGGGGCGCCGCCCTTCCGGGTCGTCGGGCCCTTCTTGGTGGTCCGATCGTGGGACCGAAATTCTTGTGTTATCGTCCAGTTGTTATTCCCTATGACGATTTTTCGTAACGGTGTCGCAAAAAATAAATAATTCGAACAGATTGCGATAAAATAGATAACAGCAAGCTCATCGATTTTCTTCGGAAGATCGATTCATGTTTAGTCGCACTACATCGCGCTTTGTGCAGGGTATCGATTGCACATTTTATCGTTTCTGTCCTTTCTATTTAAATTAAACTCTGTAAATCATCTTGTTTTTCGATTCATCCGCGCGCAACTCGCGATATTCCTAAATCTTTCCGGCTGATCCAAATCTTTCTCCGTCGCGAGGATAATCTGCCGTTAAACGGTCCTACATCGGATAGGCCCTGCAAGGCCCTAAGCTCGTACTTTATGCGACGGTACGGTAAGCCAGGACCGTACCTTATCAGGGATCTGAGTCGCGCAGTGAGCGGCTATTTGTATTCATAAGTCCGCGGGAGGCCGGCGCTCGCTCCCTGGGCACAGTCCTGGGATCGTCCTAGGCCGCACAAGGCCCACGGTGTTCCCCCGGGACGCTCGTTCGCGATGCAGGAAGGTAGGAAAAGAGAGAGAGAGAGAGAGAGAAAGGAGGGACAATAGAGGGCCACGTCATTCAGCCGAGAGGCGCCCTTCTTCGCGGACATCTCGGGACCGTCGACGTACATATGTATGTATGCACGTTCGTTCGGTCCCGAGAGCTATATGTGCCGCGCGCGTTCGAGAATGTGACCAGTCATCGAGTTATTTAATTTTTCGAGGCACCCCCGCCGCGCGTGTTTGCTCAGCCCCGCTGTGAGCACAAATTACCTCGCGACCGAATCACCTCGAGCGAAATGCCCCAAGTCCGGGGCCCGTCCGCCCCCTCTCGTAACCCAGCGTCCGTTGCCATCAGCGTCGATGACGCCTCTTATCCCCCAATGATCTCCGGGACGGAAGTCCTCACAGAGAAAGATGGCATGTCTTTCTGTGGCCACGTCGATGTGGCAGATGAGATTGGATTGGGCGAATTGCGCGAATAAGAATCTTGAAGATAATCTGAGGAACGCGATAAACATTTTTAGAATGAATACTGGTGGTTTACTATAGTCTATAAATTGTATTGTTACTTTTATCGGTGACGTTTGTTAACAGAAGGACATTTCTCTTGGCGGTGAGAAATCTCTCTTGTTATCCATTGATTGTACAGATCTTAATTGGCTTCATTAACGCGGACACATGATATGTCCACAGTTTATTTCTAGCAATCGCGCGAGAACGTCACTGCAACATCATTTGACCCCCTTACGTGCGTAGGACACGGGACCAAAACGGACATGCCCGCGTCCTCCCCCCGTGGCGTGGTCTAGGTGCGCATATATGCGGTCAGTCTACCTCGCTATCTATATGCTAATCCATTGAGATGGTACCCGTAGATTACACCTCGGAATTAGCCCAGAGACCCGGGTATCAGGGCCGCACAGACAGGCCGGGCTGTGTATCTATACGTACCTTTATCCCACCTTATACACGTAACTCGCACCGTCGAACGCCCGCCTCTCGCCCTGTACTTACAAGCCCGCGTACACACTGGCACGCACACACACACCCGCGCACACGCTCACATCCGCGTAAAGATCAGACACGCGTGTACAGGTGTGTATACCTGGCGGAACCACCGTGGCTCCAATGTGGTTCGGTATAGGACCTGGGTGACTCGGCACTTCCAGTTCGTTAGCCCGTGTTAATAACGTTAAAGAGGATGCGATAAACTCGTTAGGAGACGAAACCGCGCGGGCGGCTAAGCTCGACCTTCATCGCAGTACATCATGGGCTGCACAAGAGGCTACGCCAACCGCTTCTTCCTCGCTTCATTGAATCGAATGTCGCGAAGTTTCGGTTCTCGATGAATAAGCATAGTCCAGGACAGGTATCCCTTCACATTTTTGTTTCGGCTGACGTCTGTAATTCCTAAAGTTATCGACAATATTCGCAAAAAATAAGAACGTTTCTTATTGAACAAGTTTTATTTAACGTTATTGTTATGAAGAGTAACGTATTCCGATCTGAATATAATGTGATTTAATTTTCTTATTGGTCGCGCGATATCGAATGTATATCTGCGATATAATCACGCTCGGCACTATTGCACAACACCGGCGTAGATTAACGCGTTCGTCACGCCCAGTCATTTCGTGAAACGGTACTCTTTTCGAGAAGTTAATTTCACAACGACTCTATCGCGCCGACGCATCGGCTATTAAGATTTCTTCCACCCGACAGCTTCCTAGCATACTTTACGTCAGCGCTATCGACCTAACGCTTTTCACAAGGCATTTATCAGCGAACTCGTCTAACTTGTTCGCGATATTACATTTTATTACAATTCTACGCGATTTTTCTCAAGATTATTAATAATTTGTATCAGATACGAGATCTGAAATATATGGTCGAGCTTAATTACGCTATTTTTTGTTCGGAAAGGAAACGCTTTAGGAACCTTGTTGGAACCTCTCGAAACTGTGGCATTGCTAGCAGAACAATCGCGCGACGACAATCGCACGGCGACAGCCGTGTACTCGAGCACCGCGTTAAATTTATTGGCTGACGGGAATATGATCGCGCGACGCGTATTGCGGGACCGAGGTACACCGAGGAACACGGTGGGTACGTACGAATATAATCCTGTCAACGAAGGGGTGTGGGGTGGCGGAGAAGAGGGCCGGTTGAGCGAGCGTGCGGTGTCGATGCCGCCCGTGTTTCCCATCCGGACCAAATTCGACGTGTGCCGTCCGCGAAAATACGAGGCGCGGGTTATGAATCACCCTCTACGCCGCCACGAGATAATAATCGTCCGCGATCGCTAATTTCCCCGCCATCGTGTAATTGTTCCGCGCCGACTTGTCGAATTTCGCTTGTATATGCGCGACGCTTGTATCCCGCCGTCGCAAAATTAATTCCGCGCAGCCGATTTCAAGCCGGAATCTACATTAGTCATAAATCTGATTTTTTTAAATGCGTTTGTTCACTTATCGCGTTACGGACGCGTTGACTTTTCAGTTGATAGATCTCACGTCGACTGTTACGCTCGTCATCGATGAACGCTATTGAAGCAAAATATTTTGCGTACTTCGTATAAATTGCAAAGCACTCGTTCTTTCCTCTTTTTTTTTTATTAAATCCATTTATTTGATCGAGACCAATTTCTGGTCGATTGAACGAATGGGAGAATCGACGATGCGATTAGACGGTCAGTGTACTCGAGCCGTCGTGGCTGTTTAGCCCTATAGCATCGCGTCGTCATATTTCGACGCGATTTCATTCGGCTCGCGATTGAACCTTGGATTATGATCCCTGACGATGGAAATGGCGTTAGGTAGGTGGGTACCCGAGGTAGGTAGGCATTATGGTGGTCGTTGGGAGGCGTCGCCGAACCGAACGCTGAATCACCCAGCGAGAGTTTTCCTGTCAGCGGCAGGACGGGCACCGCCATCCGACGAAGCCCCGTGGAATTGCCTCGCACGGCCTCGAAATGAATGCGCGAACGCCCATTAGGGGAATAAATCAGGCCAATGTTATCCGCAGGATCGCATAATCGATCTCGCGCGCTCGACTAATCCGGGCCTAATCGTTTCACGGCGCTGCCGCGGCCAGAAAAGTTCCTCCTGAGGGAGGGAGAGTCGTTAGAGGCTGGATAGGAGGACTTCCCTGCAGCCGCAGTAAAGATGCGCCTAATTCTTCGATGCATCTTGTATTAGCCGAGCGTATTTCAAGCGGAATCACGATTAACAAACCGCGTATTTAACTTTCGTTAAGTCCCTTGTGACCGAGATAAAAGAGTAGAGTCCCTTTTTCGCACATACATTTACAAAGATATGCCTCGTTTGTCTAAAGTATAAATCATGAAATAATTAAGCGTGACGAATCGTCAGTTGATAGTCACGTTAAATACATATCTCGCTTTAATCAGGATCGATCCTCCTTGCTGGACCTCACGGCGCTAGAGAGGGACGCGGGGAAGGGATGAATTGTAGGGTGCGCCGAGTCGCGAAAATGTTTGGTTAGCATTTGGCTTATTGGCCGGCGAATGTTCGTGCGCTGTTAGGCATGTATGGATGGCCCCCAGGTTATAATAAAGCTAATTCCGCGGAGCTCTCGAGGCAGCTCGTGCCGCAACATGTTTTGCCTCTCGTTCTACCACGCCCGCCGTCCCCCGCTTTACCCTTCGTCGTCTCACCGATATATCCGCCCCCGGTGCACCACCCCGTCCCCCATAGCCTCCCCGTATCACGTCTCTCACTCTTTCGCAGTGCGAGAGCACGTTCTCGCTAGAGCAACCGAATATATTTATACGCCCCCTCGGAGAGGCCAGCGCACGTCTGCTTATTAAAACGTTTCCACCCTGAAGAGAGCGAGCGCGCGTTCGCTATCTGCTTTACACCGCGTATTCCTTTTATTGTTCGAGACGTGGGAGAGACGCGGAAAGCGTAAAGGAGAGAAAGAGAGAGAGAGAGAGAGAGACAGAAAGAAGGAGACAGGAGGGCACGAGTAAGCACGTGCATGCCTGCTGAGTAGTTGAGTACCTGCCGCTGGCCACATTCGCGGAATTAGACGCGCGAATGTGCACGGCTTAACTGCCGGGAGAGCGTGTTTTTGAGTCGGCGCTGATGCGCCACGAAGAGCGATAACAATGGGGGATACGATGGGGTGGGTAGGTCGGCTGGCTCGTTACCGTGGCTGCTGATGGCCCCTTTGTATCCATTTCTATGATACTCGGTTCGCCGCTCGCTCGTGCTAGGATCACGTCCTAACTGATTATGCGGCTTGTATGCGTCGCGTCGTTAGCTTTTTATCCGATTACGAATGTGATATACGAGCGTCCATCTGCGTATGTCCGCTATTACGATAGAATATTTAACTATATCGAATTATGATTAAATGCGTGAAGATAGTTTTGAATATAGATTTGTTAATATTCACCGACGAGAGAATCAATGGGCCTTTGCTTCCTTCTTTAAATAACATTTGCTGTGCCAGCAATCAATTTACTCTCACGATTATTTCCTTTTCGTGAATAACATTATCAAGCTTACAACGTCTTGCACGCCTGATAGAGATATTACGAATAAGAAGACGAATTAAATCTTGATCCTGACAAGTTTGCGTCACGATCGCGATTGATCGGTTCAGGCGAACGACCTTAACAGGTCTGTTGCGTTAATTAATTCCCGCTGATCTCAATTAAAATATTAATTACGATGGAACAATGACTCGCCAATGGGGAAAAGAGGCCCAGCGACTCCGTTTCTCCTCTCATCTTCGTTCATCGTTTACCCGCCGCTTCCCCACCTTCGTTCATCGACCGCGATGGAACCGGAGAAACCGCCATTGCGATGCTATTACGATTACCTGGGTCTTATAAGCTTATCTGATAACCACGCCGTTATGGCTCATGGCACATTGTGACTGTGCCATCGTTGACTGGTTCGTTTGTCTGATCGTTCTCGTGGAGACCTCGCGTCACGAGAGGATGAGAACATTTACATATCTCCAGGTTTGAGATACGAGCGAACAAGTGTCCCCTGCCCCCGACGAATCTCATCGAAAATCGGTCGAGTCGTATCGCGCAATCGCTTAAAAATCAATCAGCGACGCACGCGATTTGAACAGCAGAATATTATACGATCGCGAATGTCTGCGACTCTCAACATCGAGATCGAAGATTTTCTCGAGTATTGCTTTTGAGTTTCTCTCTTTGAAATTTCTTTGGCTCTCGGTAAAATGCCGATGAGTCCTCCATTGCTTGCATAATTTCGCGACAATTTGCATATTAATTTCGAAATGTACGGAAAAGAATTTTTTGAAGAGAGAATCGGACTATTACATATTCTTATATACTTCTCTGATAATCGCAGATATTTATGTATTCTTTTACCAGGTGTCCTTATGTATTTCACGCAAGAAAGATAAGAAAGTACTTCATTCAGGTACATACTGATTATTAATGATAATAAGACAGTTGCATAAAAAAAGGATTAAATAAAAAATTAATTCCCCCGCATCCGTTTATCGCCGCCAAGCAATAATGTCTTTTTATTGCAAGTACAATTGTTGCATCGCCGATGAGGCATGGCCTCTGCGATACATACATATAACAAAGTCCGTCCTATCAGCGTGCATCTGTGCATTCGCACGCGTACAGACGTGTTTGCGAGAGCACACGTAGTGCACGAAAGCTGGGAACGCACCTCGATGCACCACCTGACGCGACGGGGGGTCAGTGGTTATCATCCCGAGACTGATTTCAAGACAACGGAATTTCCGGAAGAGGATTCCGATCTCCGAAATCGAAGAACTCTCGCGCGACGCAACGTATTCTCCTTTTTGACAAGGGGAGGGGGGAATTGGATTAATGTTGGAATGCCAGACATACTCGTCTCGCCTCTATCGACGCGTGTCCTTCGAATCGTGATTTCACTTAAGGACACGCGCGATGTTGTCGATGGATAAAGATATATCGTGGCCGGCTAATGATGACTCGGCCAAAGTGCAAACGCGCATCTCCCGCGCCCCGGCCGGCTCGTGCAAGTAATTTATGAAGAGTCACGATCGATTCGGGGTCGAGTGTCGATATGAGCACCTCGAACAACCGACGTGGCCGTGACGAGTGAAAATACAAACAGTTTAACAGGGATGAGTAGTCGTTTAGCGTTCCTGGGATCAGGAGAGAACCCTCACCTCCACCCTCCTTCACCGCCACCTCCTTCGTCGCGTCATCCTACCGTACCACGTGCATATACCGTCGTAAGTATAACGTGGAACACTGCACGACGATCGGCGCCGTATATGAGCGCGATTAAACGACGAGTTTCTCGTTAAAGCGTTTATTCGCGTGTTTGTGTGTATGTGTGCGTGCGTGTGGTTTAAGGATATTATCAAGATCTGTTAAGGATATTATTAAGATTAAGATTTATCGCGGCACAGAATATGAATATGAAAAAACGTACAAATAAAATTACGTAATCACATAGCGCGTGGATTCTCTGTTAAAAGCAGAATTTGGTAAGCGATACGGAGCACCGTGCGCGACAAGAATTTTATCGAAAGTATCTTAAGTGTGCTTTTATGCTCCATCGCATCGATAATCGCGATCGTGGATCGTTCGTCCGTTTGCCGAGCGTCCGGGGGACGGCAGTTTCCGAAATGGGACGTCTGTTCTTGGACAACGGGCGACGGCCGGGGGTTGCGTAAGTGCGTGCGGCCCGGCCAGCCTCCCAAGGCCTTGCGCCGGAGAATCAATTATTGGATCCGTATATCAATCTGATGGCCGAAGCGCGCGTCCCGTGCTCGGTGGCCTCCCGCTGCGCTCACGCATTTTCTTCCCCCCTGTCGTCCCCATGCCGCTTCGTGCGCTCGCCATCGTGGCACGCACGCGGTATAGCGAGAGTGTACTCTCTCTCTCTCTCTCTCTCTCTCTCTCCCTCTCTCTCTCTCTCTCCCTCTCTGCGAAGAGTGCACCAACGCCAATGCCATATACAGCGGACCGGTTTTCGCCGCAACTTGCGGCTGCGTGCCCCGCGAGTGTCCGCGTGACGTAGCGCGTAATGTTGATTTTTCGAGGGATCAACTCTAACCCCCCTTCTCTCTCTTCTTTTCTCCGCAGGGCGCCGACGAGGATGACAGCGCTTCCGTTGCCTCGGTAAGTTCATCACCCACCGCAGATCGCGATTATTGCGCGCGCCAATCCGACGAGAGCGACGCAGCACGGGCCGTAATTCTGTTCCCCGGTCGGACGTGCATCGCCGGCCCCTGATAAATGCACGCCAGATCGTGGCCGGGGATCTTAATTAAAATTCGCCCGCTCTCGATCGAACGGCCCGCTCGATCTTCCGCGTGCTGCTGATCGATCCCGGCGATCCATCGCGCCCATTAATCGCTAATAATCGCCACGATCGATGCTTTCCCGAAGCAACTGGATGGAAAATCGCGGGAGTGGCTGGTCAGGGCGGCACAGGGGGACTACCAGGCGCTGGCGAAGCTTGCGGCCGAGGAACCTCGTCTCACCAGGCTCAAGGTAGGATAACCTCATTTTATTCTTTAATAATTAAATATAAACCGATATGTGATTAACATATAGAAATACACGGAAAGAACGGTTTTGCTGAAGTATCTAAAAATTTAATCAGGTACAGATCAGAAAATAATTATATTGGACCATCCAAAATAATTATGTAGGACGTTCAAGCTGTTTGCTAGGATGTCAAAACTTTTTGCAGCATTGTCATTATGCTTGAGCGTCCTACATAATTATTTTGGATGGTTCAACATAATTATTTTCAGATCCGTATGTGGCCAAATTTTTAGATACTTCAGCAAAACCGTTTTTTCCGTGTAGACGCTATTTTCGATCGAGCTGGATCTTTTTGCCTCACAATAATATTTTATTGTGTGAATTTATGTACATTTCATAGCTCAGCCAACTACGCTCCGATTACTTTTCTAACTTGAAACGCGATCTTTTTAGCTAAAGTCGGAAATAGTACACTGTTAAAAAAGATATGAAGTTTACAACACATTTACGATACTATCGGTAAATGAAATTTACAAACTGAGTATCTGAAATAAAAATTCTTGCACTTGTATAGCTAAATTCATATCACGCACATGAATTGGTTTTGCTGAAATATTAAAAAATTTGGTCAGATCTGTGTCTGGCCAAATTTTTAGATATTTCAGCAAAACCGTTCTTTCCGTGTATTTTCGATTGAAAATGAGAACATTTGTATATGAGCAAACAGATGAGCATAGTAATATTACTGCTCGATACTTTTATTTTCGAAATACCACTCCTTTAATTTTCAACTTTGTATTTGAAATTTCATATACGGTATTTGCATAAAAACTTCCTATTTTTATATTATTTTTAATACAAATTTTTTTAACAGTGTAATATCACGTTAGATTAAATTGATAATCTATTTAATAATACTAATGATACTAATAAGGATCTTAAAATCTGTAAAGAACGCAATAAGTTCATATTTCTATATGTTGTGTCATTTTATTCTGTCTCACGCGCGAGATTTATAAATTATGCGAGCGTTTCGCGAACTCACACTGCTTCATTTATTCGCGTACACGGAGAGAACAGTTTTGCTGAAGTATCTAAAAATTTGGTCGAATACAGATCTGAAAATAATTTTGTTAGTCCATCAAAAATAACTGTATTTTGAGCGTTCTACATAATTATTTAAATAATCCAACAAAATTATTTTCAGATCTGTATCTGGCCAAATTTTTAGATATTTCAGCAAAACCATTCTTTCCGTGTACGAGTGTGGTTCCCGAATTACCTTGCCCTCTTCTTCGGAATTTGCGTCATCCTGCTTTGCGGGGTTGAAACCTATCTATAGGCAGAAAATAAACGCGACAATCTCGGAACATTGTGTATAAAGAATGTATGATTCGTAGCACAGTGGTAGCCGCGTTGCATGCTAAAATTTCCTAGGACTCGCGCGTCGTTTATCGGACCTTTATCGCTCACGTATACACGCGCGGTCGCGCG
The DNA here is from genome assembly GCA_003063805.1 of Aphaenogaster ashmeadi. NCBI lineage: Eukaryota > Metazoa > Arthropoda > Insecta > Hymenoptera > Formicidae > Aphaenogaster > Aphaenogaster ashmeadi. Next base: position 1,046,007 of record NJRQ01000008.1, on the reverse strand, counting down.
ATGGATCTCATTGAATTACGGCTACGCCACCTCGGGTGATAATGACAAAGGTAGCGGGCGGGAGGTTCGGAAATATAATTACGGTGTGGCTTACCGTAGGCCTGGGGATCAGGCCGTTATTACACGCACGGCAGAACTTAACACCTGCGGCGTTGTAAATTCGCCGTTTTCGCGCGCCGCCATTGACAGGTCAATAAATCTAAGAGCCCCCGTGGCAATCAGGCGGCCGTTGTATACCACGCTAGCGATATGTGGAGCGGATCAGGAGTGGCGGATGGTAGCGGGTTAAGGGCTATTCACACCACTTGTATCGATTATAAATCGCCGCTTGTCAAGTGGTTCGACCGCCACGAATAAAGCACGGGGCTGCTCCTTCGATGTAGGTACTGTTGAAATAAAAGTAGTCCAAGAACACATAAAGTATCCGATACATTCTACGTTAGTGATAATTAACCGCAAACTTGTGGTATGTCGAAAAGAATTTGCAGAATAATATTTTCAAGAATCGCGAATTCAATTTTAGTGCTTTACTTTAGTAATTCTGTATCAGAACTTGTAGCTATGTGTCGTTTCGTTTATCACTCGTTTCTATCGTTTCTCTATCTGGACGTTCTGAAGCGACCTTAACACGCGCGCGCGCTATCGGGTAAACGAGAAAGAGGAAGGGACGGACGAGAGGGTGAAGTGGTCAAAAGGTGGGGACGTTGCACGGTGGTTGGAGATGGTCGGCGAAAGGGGTAGAGGCGGCTCGACCGCACAGGGGCTGCGTGCTGAATTCATTCCGCTGGACAAGGTTGCCCCACACCCACCACCGCCGTGCCACGTCGGCCTCATCCCTTGGGATAAATTGGCCGAACCCGCGTGTTTGCGGATAACATCGCCGCGATATACGTTCGCCTATAACCGCTACCGTACGAACCTAACCGTCCGCGGTACCCTTTTTACGACGTGTCTCGGACTCGCGGAAATTGGCAACGAACTGCTCTGTCGTTGTTTGTTTTTCCGGCTGCTTTTTTTTTTTTTCATTTGCACATATCCTCCACGAAACACGCACGATAAACCAGGCGAACGAACCAATTTACGATACTTGGAAAGCGAATGGCAAAAAAACGGACACTCGAGCGTCAGCAATTTTTCGGGGAGACCTATGGTCGATTTTGATTAGCATAAAGTGAACTTTTGCCAAATTGTCACGTTGGTCGCGTAAATTTTAATCCGAGATATATCGTATGTATTGAGTAGATATTGTCCAAGACCGATTGCTCCTGGCTGCGAGTCTTTGACACGTAGACATATAATAATCTATCATCGATGAATATGCAACAGTTTGGGTCGGAGAGGGTGTGAGGCGATAGGGTGCTGGAGAGCGAGTGAAGTAAGCGACAGGGGGTGTCTGTGTCGAGAGGGAAAGGGAAGAGGGGATCGTCAGTAGGCATGCCAATTACTCTCCCGGTAATTAAATCAACAGCGGAGCTAATCAACGTTACCCCCGGCGCATCTCCATCTCCCATGGAGCTTTCGTCGGAATAAATAAATCGGACGATTATTCGATATTCGACTATTTTATCTGCGAGAATTTTGTTGGTGTAATGAACAATTAATAGCATGAAATAATTGTAATCGATTTGAAACTATAAAAGTTGATGAGACTTATTGTTAGAAGCTTACGAATTTCTGTGTTTCGAAATAAAGAAGAACAGAGATCAAATATTTTTATGCGACATCTTACATCTTTCATTACTGTCTACGATTTACTGGTCATAATAGATGCGGCATGTATCTTCTTTTTTTTTTACTAAACCTATTATAGAGATCTATTCATACACACGGTTTTCGTGATTCGTCCGATGTAGACAGGCATTGTATACTATATAGGTCAGGTGTACATCGTCGTCATTGGGGGAGAGAGACGCTGTGTGCCCATTATACTTTATTAACGGACGCGTCTGGCATCGCGATAGATTCGCCTCTGTGAGTCGCGCGGCGCGTTCCTCGGAAATGCAGGACGGGTGCATCGGTCTGACGTGACGCGCCGCTGGCCCCTGTTCGATCGGGAACCTCATTACGTTTATTTCCATGAATCCGATTCTATGCTTCGGCAGCTGCAACTATCGTCGATTGCGCTTGTGAAACTTTTTATTTTGCGTTCACTTTATCTTTTACTCCTCAGAAATGAAACAGTTTTTTAAATATCAATTTCAAATACGTCAAAAATACCAATAAGTTGAACAAATTTGAAGAAGCATTCTGATTTTATCAAACGATGTTAGACACTTATAAAATGTTACGAATTATTAACAGTGCGTTCGCGCAGGACATCGCTGTAATAATTGAGTTCTGCGTCGCTCGCGAATGAAAGCTGTTAGTAAGGATCGCCGGCAACATTATATAGTGGCCGGTGTTTGCGGGTTTGGCCTCCGTGTATTTATCTCGTGGTATCTCCTGGTTTAATAACGCCAGGCAATCAGGAGGTATACCCCGTCCGTCCGTTCCGTGCATTCGTACGGGGCTCTCGTCGGCTCTGCTCGCCTCTCCATGCCGATAAATAATAACCATTTGTATCGGATTCTAATTACTCGCTCTAAGCAAACAAATAAACGGCGGGAGATGAGACGTGCCGTGAGAGAGGAGGTGGGCTTAATGTTATGGTGGCTGCGGGCTGATTTAAGGAGTGTGGGACCGCCCACCTCGAAGATGTATCTTCGTGCCGAGTATCGGTCCACCTGTTATGAGTGTTTCAACGCCACTGTGCACCCTTCCTCCTTTTTTTCCCCGTTTTGTTTCGCTTCGCCACCGTTGCGTACCCTCGTCGGTGTCGAGAAAAATTTCAATACCGCACGAACCTGTCGAGAATGTCGTGCAACGAACGATTATGACGGGCACGGGAATCACGATGACGGCTGGAAATAATTCGCGCGTACGCATTACCCGAGCGAATTATCCACGCGAGTCCTTCCATTTGCGACCAATAAATTACGAATATCGCCCTGAGGACTGCTCTTTAAGTGGCGTATATCCTTTCGTCCGGGCAGCGCGGCAAACGTGGGAAGGAATTCGCTTTCAGAGGCGACTCCACGGGGCGATCCTTTCTCGCGATGACGGCCATGATCGATAAGAGGCAGCGCGAGAGGAGAGAAACGCGTTTTCGCTTAAAAGGTCCTCAAAAAAGGTCGACGGTAGTTCGTTACCGGTGGGCTATTAGCGGGCGTAACGCACGTCGTAGGAGCGTCGAAGGACTAAGTAAACCCAGGCTAACAAGGAGGCGTATCCAACGGCCACGAATGATCTACCGATCCGAAGTTGGCATTATTCCGCTCTTACCCTCTCCGTCTCTCGCTGTCTCCTCTCGTCCGACCTCTCGTCCCCTTACTCCTTTTCCTCCTGTATATATCCACGGGTCCTGCCTACCTATAGGCGAATATATCTACCTGCGCCTCCTACCTACGCCCCCGAATATTAACACTCTGATTTATGCGCGTAATTATCTCTAGTTATTTTCTTAGTATGGCCCCGGTACCTCTCTCTGTAGCTTGTCTTCGTAGCTGCCGGTGCTGCTGATGCACAACAAATTAACCGTTCCTTCTTCCGCCTCCCTTTGCTCCGCACGTTTCGCACATCTTTTTCTCTCTCTCTCTCTCTCTCTCTCTCTGCTCTTTTCCCCGGCGCCATTCTTGCCGTTCTCCTGGCGCGTATTTATAGGGGCCTCGTTTAATTTTTTAATGGCATTCTTATTATTCGACGTATTTCTCCACGAACGAACGCTCGGTAAAGTCGCTTCAAGTCCGGTGAGGCAGGAAGAGGGGACGATAGCGGTTGCGCCTTCATCCGCAACTCGGATTCGACCCGCGGAGATCATTTATTCTCGCGACGACTCACCAAACGACCTGTCCCGCCTCTCTATGGATCGTGCGTGCTTTGAAGTGTAGAATATACATGCCTGAGATATATTCCCGTTCGCTTGTTTAATGGTTACTATTAAATTTATCTCGCGTGTGTCAAAGATGGCTTTAGAATGATTAAGGATCATTAGACGATACTGAAACATTACCTCCGGCGAGATCTCCCCTGGCGAATACACTTTAGACTTATCAGATCGTAATATTGAAACGTTCTCTTTGTGAGGTTGCATTAGCGTTACATTTTGATGCGCGATGTATCGAAGCGAATTTACGATTTCGATAATTGAATCTCGTTTGTAATAGTCTCAGAATTGCATCGGAACGTTATTGCGCGCAATGTTACAACTGCAGGAGTCGAGTCTCCCCTCGATCCGCGCAGGTAAAAAAAGAAATCAAGCGGCAGCCCGTCCGAGATATTTCAGCTGTGAATAGATTTTATGGGGCGCATTCGAAGGTGTCAGGGTTCAGGGCGCCAGGGCGTCGTCATCGCGACATGGGATCGTCTTGCATAGTTTTTTATGAGTCTCCGTTCCTCGCTTGCTCTCCTTTCGGCATACGGGACTCTCTAGAGTTTCATTCTTCGCCCCGTTCTACAGATCGACCGCTTTGTTTGTCCGCTATTCTACAACGACTCGATTGGTTTTCGTGGTCGTTCACCATTTGTCCCCTCCTCCAAAAAAGCGTAAATCACAAAGTCGATGAGTTACAATATTATCGATAAAATAGTAGTTATTATTTCCCTTTTTTTCCTCTCTCCGAAAATTTGCAACGATGTCCAGGTACACTTGACCGTCATTTTATCTTCTTGACAAAAGAAGATAAAACGCTTTATTTGCTCCTTTTATATCTACGAGAATAACTCGCTGAGGTGTGTCGCTATAATTGTTTTTGGCTGTCACTGATTATAAGACTCACCTCTCGTCATCACTGGTCACTCTGATATCCCGATAAGAAGTGTCGCAAGCTCGACTCGTTCCGGTCGATGAATGAGCGGATTGATACAGCCGATACGCCAATATTAATATCGCTCGTACCGCCGATAAGGGTACGATCGCACGATCGTGCGAGGATCCTCCTCGGCGTTCGCTCTAGCAAACGGGCGCAGGATCGGGAATCAAGGCGAGGTATATAAGCCGACACGCGATAAGCGAGTCTAATTTAAATATTTCTCGAATAATCCCGGCGCCTTTCCGTTTCGCCTCGCTCGCGCGCGAATAATGTCTGGTATACATCGTGACAGGAATGTCCCGTACCACGTGATTAATGTCATAGTACAGGTGTACCGATACATTGTAACGCGTATACTCGTGTCGGGGCCCCGGCACGCACGGCAGGGCTGTGATCCGCATTCGCGCATAATTTTACCGCGCCTTGAGCGAGGTTCCGAGAAATTATGCGCGTAATAACGAGGAACGACGAAACCGTCGGCCGACGGTATCTACCCGCGAAATCGTTCGTGACGTGCGCTCGTCGATCGTGCCCAGCGCAGCCCGGTGCCCGGTGGTGCCCGGCGCGTCCAAGGAGTAAAGAGGACGAGGTGAGAGAGGAGAGAAAGACGGCAGGGCGTTCACCGGGGGGATACCGCGCTTCTTTCGTGTTATATATCCGCACACTCTCTCTTCATGGTGCGTCGAGTACTCGGCTGTCCTGCTTGTTCGCACTGCGCGTCGCTAATTAGCTTCAAGACCGATGGCTATCTGTCCAGCCACATGTCCTTAAAGTGGCGAGCCCAAACATCCGGTACGCCTTTTCCGTTCGGAATTCGAGTTCTTCCATGGATTCGTGACGACGACGACGACGACGACAATGATAACGATTTGACGTTGACGTCTGCGCTTCTTCCACTCGGTTTTATTGACCATCTTCATTACTGAAAAATATGTATTTATTTTGTTGTCGTTAACGTCATTTATCTTAGCGAATTATGAGCCCCATAGTGCGATTGAATGATTAATTTTTTTTATTTCCGACAATATATTGTCTCGTTATGTCAAGAATGTTTTTATACCTCGAGATCGCAGATATTCAAGAAGAAAAAAGAATAAAGATGTTTATCCGACTGCTTTCATTATTACGTATCTGGTATCATTTTATAAGGTCTATGAACAGGTGTAATCTAATAAACGTAAACTCTTTATATATATAGTTGCATTGCAGTACAAAGAATGTCTATCTGATACATGGTGGTGTAATGACACAGGTTTAATGCAGCGTGTATGATTAATGGTGTGCTATATATGAGTAGTGTATATTTAAAGGAGTGTATATACGTATAATTAAACAGCATTTATACGTGTAAGCGTTTTATCGCTACATACATCACAGGTGCATTGCGAGAATATAAACGCGCCCCGACTTTGATTTCGTTACGAGCCCATGCATCATCGCCGATGCATAAGTGATCAAAACGCGGAATCATTAGCCGTTGGACTCGCTGCTGGCACCTCATTGAATTTGGAGTCTTGCCTAGAATTAATCTGCATGAAATCGGCGGCCCCTGTAATGGCGCCGCGCCACTTTCGAATCGACCGCGTTGTACACGATGGTAGAGATCATAGCAATACCGAACACACACCGCGCAACATACATGCACACACACGTACGCGCGCGTAGATACATGCTCGAACGTCGTGCAATTAGTAAGCGGAGCTCATTATGGAGATTCCTCGCGTAACTAAATACTTAATACAGGTCTCGTTGTCCCTTTCTCTCAAACCTCCGCTCTCTTTTTCTCTTTTCCTCCCCGCTTTGAATTCGTAAAGAGCCACGGCGTTGCTAGAGGCAGACAACCCGCATATAATGACAGTCGCTAAGAGAGGAGCCCCTGGCGTTCCTATAAACGCGCAATATATACACGCGCGCGCGCGCACACACACACACACGCATGCACACGCATGTGCTTCCCTGTATGAGAACCTGCTCTAAACGCGTCGGACGGATCGCGTGTCGATCTACGCCGAGATATTTGTTACTTTACAGTTGTATCACGTTTTGCGCGTGGAAACAAAGCCATTGTTTGTAGTACGTACACGCTACGCCCGTCTGAGCTGACCGGCCGCGCCGCAAACCGGCGTTCACGCCGATCGGGGATGCGAGGCGCCCTGTCGAAATCTGTCGACCTCCGACCTCATCCTGTCGGATCCAACATGTTGACTTTACGTTTGACTTTATCGCCCTCGTTGCGATAAATCGTTCTGGATTTCTTTCCAGCGAGATCCTTCTAGCGATTCTTTCTAGCGACGAGTGTACTTTGCTATCGGCATTGCAAATTTAACTCCTCGTAGCTGACTCTAGCTTCTCTTTGATATCGCCTGCTTTACCGCGAATTCTCGAGGATCAAGTCCGTAGCGTACAAGTTGCGGGCTTGTGGAACTTCTTTACATCTTCCTACGCATTTAGCTACTTTTCTCCTTTTTTATTGTATCTTTTATTTTTTCTTTCCACGACGGCGAGTCGTAGTCTGCGCTTTGCCGACATGTGGAGGAGTAGTGGCGGCGGCACGATCTGATGAATTCGTGAGACGTCGTTGATATTTCAGTGTCAGGGTCGGCGGTTTTTGTCATTTGTAGCGGCGAGCTTCGGAACGCTGTGTACACCGGTGTGTCGCTAAGCTAAATCGAGTTTAGGCTCTAATTACACGACGACGACCGCGTCGTTTCGTATCCGTCGTATACTGGGTGTTCCACGCATCGCGCGCTTTCCCTCGAAGACACGTGCAAACGTTAGACGTTATACTCAGAGAACATCGTTCATTTCAATGGCAAAGCAAATGAATCTTAAACCAAGCGAATAGAAATTAACACTTGTAGCGTATTCAGCCTGAAAAAGATGTAAATGGATAACGAAATCGTATTCTTTAATCTTGAATAGACTTCGCTAAGAACAGCAACTTTGCTAATTCGAGATTGCATTAATCTAATATGTAAAAACTGCGAAGGGTGATGGAAAAATCGGCTCGACGACGGTGGAAAAACCTCACGCGAGAATCTAGAGTCGAGAGAAGGTGCGTGTACCCCGGGACACACCGTATATGTAGAGAGGGAGAGCATGAGCCGCGCGTATCGTGTCACGCTGCACAGATAAGGATCCAGGTTTCGTTTTAATGCGGCTACGAATGCTCGTTAACGACCGCGCTCGTGGTCCGTCGCCTCGGCTATTATATTCACGTATATACGTGCACGCATACGTGTTGGGCATTCGCACCAAGTCGACAGCTCCGCGAACCGACTCCTCCCACACAGACCGGACGCTTCCTTCGGGATCGCTGTTATGAAAGCGAACCCTCGAATTAAACGGCACCCTCTTAATCCTCTCTCGTTTGTTTCCTCGTCTACCTGCGTTATCTCTTCAACTCGGCGTTAACGACGCCATTGGCGTTGATCGCCCGATATTCTGCTTGATATTCGTCGTCACGAATATAAACAGATCTATCTTGGTCGTTGCTCGGATGGAGGACATCTCCCATCTCTTTTATTTTTTTATTGCATTTGACGCTTACAATTAGCGCTATCAAAGTTTCTAATATCGCTGAGAAATATAATTTTTCAAATTAATATAATTCAGAAATAAATTTTGACACATACATTATTTTATTTTATAAGAACGATAATGGTGCATAATGTAAAAAATTTAGAGTAGAGGAAATGGATAAAGTATCTGTAAGAGTGTTACGTTATTTCGTGTAGGAAATATTAATTAGTGGCACAGCAGGTTCCGAGGAGTTCTAATTACTCTGGTATACCTGGCTACCTTGGAGGAGATTGAGAACAAATACTCCGCTCACGTTTGTCTCTTTCTCGAAAATACAGAAAAACGCGACCTAAGCGAACTCGGCGAAGATTAGCCGATCGCTATCGGCTCGGTTGTCTTACCTTAACGAGCTGGCTACAGTCCTAGCCTGTCCCGGACCATTTCTCCCGTTTTGCTCCGACTTGACTCGTCCTTTTCCGCTTCTCCGGCTTCCGAAGGGAAACATTCGCGCAGGTACAAACGCACAGTATTTCACGATATACACCGCTAGATATGAATAATGAATCCGCTCTCTTTTTTGCGTCGTTACGAACGGATTTATGTCTCAAGGGTCGAAAACGTGGCGACGCCGTCGTAAATCTTGCGGTGAGTCTTGTCTGCTGTTAATTTGTAAGTGACGCCAACATAGTATTCACCAGAAATACCAGAAGAAGCGAATTATCATATCCAGTACACGAGTTATGTTCCAAGACTAATTGCAAATTATCTTTAAAAATAGTGATTTATGCTTCTTACGTGGAATGCTTAAAATATGATTTTTGATTAATTGAAATATTTAAAATATGACTTCCAATATATTTCTATGTACGTACAGATCTAGAAACTATCGAACTTTCATTTTCTCTAAAAAATGTCGCGCGTGACATATTTATGCAATAGTTTATAGCTGAAACAAAGTACGGCAATTTCTGAGGCACTTTTCATTCCAAAACCACACACATTTGCGGCAGACACGTGGCGCACTCCCGTTTTTTTTTTCGGTAAATTATGCTACATATATAAAAATATATATGCCGGCGTTAATGAGAGAGAATTTTCAAAATGCCGCGGCAAGGTCTGCGCGAAAAAAATTCCGCACTGCGTGCAACAGTTCCTGCGGGAAATTTACTGCTAATATTTTTTCGCTTCACGGACGCATTAGAGTTAAAACACTTGGAATATATAGCTCTGTACTGACTTTGGGAAATTTATTGGTCCTTTCCTGTCCTGTTCTCGGATTGTGCTCACTGTGTTGCAGCGAAACGCAGGCCTGGCGCCACTCAGGAACCGCACAGCCATCGTTAAACGATCGTTAAGACGAGATCGTATCTTTCTTTGGACCTTTTTGACCGCGCGTCCCCTCCTCTCCGGTTTCGATTTCGAAAAATATTCTCGGCGATTAACGCAAAACGTCAACTGTCGATGGCTTGTGAAATTATAGTTGTTATTTTCCGGAAAAATATGCCTGTTACTTCCCGAGAAAACAACCCGATTTATTTTGCTATAAATTCCTCTTCTTAGTATTCTATATTTAGTACAACTATTCCCCTATAATTCACATGCTCGCGCGTGGATCTGCCAATATCGTTTAAGAAAAGCTAAAATGCATCTCAAGGGATAAATAGATAGTGATTAATTAATATAGTTGCCTTACGAATTCCACCGTTTGTGGTCACGAGGGAGAAAGAGAGGCCATTGCGATGCGCAAGGTCGTTACTTCCCGTAACGAATTGTTCATTTAATTTTGCTGAACATTTTCGGTGCCGCGGTGGGGCTCGGTTGTAACCCCGGACAGCACGTTCCAATAAATCGAGAATGAAGCGGAAGGGGAGAATAGAAAAAAATGCATTCGAGTTTCCTTTCGCGGGGGAAACATTATTCGGCATGAAAACAGAAAAGGGACGAGCAGTTTCATTTCAAGTGGGCTACGGTTTTATGCTTTTTCTAGATGTTATCTGGTTTCCAAATTTTTTACGTGCGACGACATAAACGAGAAAAATATAAATCAGGGAAAATGGTAGGTAGAAAACGAGAGTTTATTACATCTAATTTACAACAGTTCTTTTTTTCAGCGATGAAAGAATGAATATAGCAATATTATACAATTTTTACATGCATTTAGCGCGCGAATAAAGTTTTTTTTAATTGCAACGAAAACCTTCAGGAGGTAGGCCGTATTAAAATATTTGTAATGGAACTTCCGCGTCGAGTTAATCGAAGGCTTTCATTCCTCAACGGGCAAACGGCTTTTAAATCTGGATCGATTCATCAATCCGCACGCGATATTTTCCATCAGAAATATTTTAACGAGAGCGATGTCGGGCCTGGAATTATATCTGTTTGCCGGGGCGCCTCTTTATTGGATTTTGGGGGAGTTACGAAAAATATCAATTAAACATAAAAGCGCCGGGCCGTGTCATCCGATAATGGTAGAGATCGGTTGCCCCCGGGGGCATGAAGTAATTGGGATGAAGGCGGGGGAGGGAGAAAGGGATTTTGGAGAAAACAATACTGCAAATAACACAAAGCAAATTGCAGTCGCGACTTATCGTATCTATCGTATGGGTAATTGGCGCGCGTGTCGAACGAACGGCCTCCTATGCAATTTTGAATCGACCGCGATATTTTGCCTCTGCGTATAATGAAGGCTTGCTATTTATTAATGCTACATTGTCGGCTTTTGCAAATTGCGATTAAATATATCGGAGGGGAAAAAGAAAAAATATCGGCGCCCTTCCGCGAATGTAAAGCTAACCATCTCGATCCGTTCGCTTACAAAGAGTTTCTGTAATTTTCTCAGGACAGTTTGATGGAAAACGCAATATCTACAATATGCATCCCAGAGTTACTTGCACCTGCGATCTCTTTTTCTCTCTCTCTCTCTCTTTGTCTTTCTCTCTCTTTCTCGTTGATAGCATATGCGGTTACGGCTGCGTCCTTCAGGAGCAAATATAACTTTCCATAAACTCCTCAATCACTTCGATGCTCGCGAGCCCTCGCGTCCATTTGTTTGGCCACTAATTCGTTCGCCCTCCGGGGGTTTCACGGATTCAAAGACGAAGACACGCGCGCGGTACGGGGTAGCGAATGGAGGAGGGGCGCAGCTGGAACCAAACAGTTCTCCGGCCCGTGATTTCCAGCAGGTTCATTAGCGCTCCTGTCCTTTGATTAATGGCCGCCGGAGGATATCATTCGCCACCGGTTTTCTTACAGATCATTTCACCGTCACCTATCTAGATGGTCGTTAAGATGATCCTCCTACGAACGGTGGGATTCGGCCGAGACAACTCGCGTATGAAATCGCGCCCGTCACGACGTTTCCCATTACGGGTTTATGCCGAGTTATCACCTGGCGCGCGTCAACGCTATCGCCGCGTGTCATCGCATTACTCTAACCCTGCGATTTTAATATCGGCCCGAGCGTGCGTCCGCGCCTTGAGCGTCGTTATTAATTTTGTAAGAGTGTCCCGCGTAATTGGGGTAATTTAACATTTCGCATCATCGATACACGACGGTGCGAAGTCGATGTTAACTCAGTGTAATGCAAAATGATTTTGCAGTAGAAAGTATCGAGACTTGTGAAGATCGGAACGGTACACAGAAAGAACGGTTTTGCTGAAATGTATAAAAATTTGGCCAGATACAGATTTGAATATAATTTTGTTAGATCATCAAAAGTAACGATGTAGGACACTCAAACATGATGATAATGCTGCAAAAAGTTTTGATATTCTAGCAACTATTTTGGGCGTCCTACATAATTATTTTGATGACCCAACAAAATTATTTTCAGATCTGTATCTAACCAAATTTTTAGATATTTCAGCAAAACCGTTCTTGTATAGATTTGTGATGACGTGAGACTCGATATACTTGAAATGCTTACTGTTCAGTAATTTCTAGATTGAATAAAGCCAGGAATATTCAACTTTCTGTTTATCTATCCGTTTATCTATCTTGTCGTGGAAATGTAATCGCGAAGTTTCCTCCGTCGGCGAGTGACAATTCTGTAGCGGGAAATGCTACATTCTTTGACACCGGCTGCGACGCATTTCTTTAGAAAGTTATCGATTATTCTTCGCGGCTTGTGGAATTATTCATGAGATCTTCCGCGCTCTGAAAGGTACCACCTGTTCTTCCCGGCAGAAGAAATAGTAGATATGAAAAGCAGTCGTCGGATCTTTCGCGTCGACGGGCTAGTCACACCACGATATCACGTGAAAATATTTTTTGTTTTCTTAAAGCTGTCACCTGCTCGATGAAGAAGTTTAATTCATTCATCCGTTGAGACAATGTCGGATCGATTATGTCATGACTTGGTCGTTTATTAATGATCCTAGAAGATATTATTTTACCACTAATTTTTTTGGATTCTAGTTCTCTCAGGGTCGGCTTTTCGGATTTTATATTTTACGCGATTCGAAAAGTTTAAGAAGCACAACAAATATTGCGATTGTACGATTTTAATGCGACAAAACACATGTTTTCCGATATTAATTTTATAAGTCGCTGAGGACAATATCGAGTTCCCTATTGGTCACGATTTTCGAAGAGGTCGGCCCTGGCGATCTGCGTCGCGGACATAAAATCGCGGCGACACTCACGACTTGTGCCGATCTGGAATAAGGGGTGTAAGAGGAGGGTAAAGGAGGAGAATAAAGAGAAAAGAATGGCGCCCACGCGTTATGCTAACACTCGCGCCGCTGACACGGGCTGGGTGGTCCCGCTCCGCTCCACCTACTCACCCTTCAGCCCCTTTCGTGGTCCACACCTTCGTCGCCTGGATGAGCATACAAATACGACTAATTTCACCGATCGGAGATCGGCGAACAATCTTGACGACCAATAATCGGTCGATGTCTCAAAAGTACGGCCGGTCTCGGAGTCCCCCGAATATCGCGCAAACGTGATTTCTCTTTTTTAAACGCTGTTTAAATTTTGTAAGCCTTCCCTCTCTGACGAGCGTTCATCGAGGGACCGTCTTTTCGGTCCCTTCCGACCGGATGTGACCCACGAGAGTAAGCGCATTATGTGAACAATCGGACATTTGTTTGCTAATCTGCGACTGCTGCTTTAATCCTGTCCGCTTTTGTTGGTGACGCAACAAAGTAGAATAAACGAGAAGTTAAGAGTATCGTCGGGATGATGTTATGAAACCGACATATAGTAATTTAGAATTATGTCGCATTCTCACTCAAAATTCGTTTAACAAACGATTATCAACTTTACGTAAAGTTTAATCCCATTTTATTTGGAACGATTGTAACCAATTGTGATCGAATAGCTTAAGAGTACCGGGGATCCATCGTCGTTTGAGAAGAACAACATGGGGTCTTCGGCGACGTTAAAGGGATCGCGATGAGAAGAAACGAGAGAGGCGGAGGTGTGAATGAGGCTTGCTTGTAGCGACGCCTCCACTCGTGGCGCTCCCGTTGTGTCAACACCTTGGACGAACATTCCCACCACCACCCTAAACGTCGGAGTCGCGGCTCTCCCGCGTCTCCCTTCGCCACACCTCCCTCTGACTTCGCGCTCCTGAATTCATTCGGATGATAAACATCTTGGCCGCTCCTCGCATAATTCGTCGCGGGGAGGCACCTATTCACACTCTCAATGAGCCGCGACGATGTGAATGATTGAGGGGAAGATAGGAGGCTAGAGAGCAAATTAGAGAGATTCATCATCATAAAGTCGATTTTATATTCCTCTAATTTTTTTTACCGAGCTTACGTTTAACGACTTGTTGAAAAAAATCGGCGTCAGTTTGATAGGTGGAAAAAAGTGACCCTTGAAAAGATTGACACTCATTTTAAACGTGAAACGGATGTAAACCTCGCGAGTTTTTGAACGTGTTATATCGGAAAAATTGTTTTCAACTAAATTCTATAGAGGGAAGCGATCGAGACGATTCGTCATTGCTCGTAGTGATGCAAGATTTGTCCGCATCACGTCCGGTACAACATTCGTGCTTACGGTTCCCCGAGAATCTCCGAGCCTCGGATGTCTCGCGCAGAGGCACTAAGTGGAAATTGTTGTCAAAAACGGCGGGCTCGCACCGCGCGTACCGGTTCGACGGTTCCGCCGGCTGGTGGGTCATATATTTCGAAACCTGCTACAGCGGAGAACGCGCACGTGGGCGCGAGGAGCGAATGGAAAGACACACTCTTGCACCACCAATTTACCTGTAGCCGCCGTGCGTCGTTTAGTTAAGTTAAGAAAGAACGCATAGTTTATGTGCATGCCACATTGACCGTAGTCTTTGAACGGTAATCCAGTCCTCGTCGAAAATGATACAGTTTATTATTGGAATATTGAAAAACTCAAGATTTTCAGGTCACTCTTTATTCGTTTCATAACTTAACTTGTCTCTTTTGCGACAGAGGTTTTAATTCAGGAGACTGTCGCAAGTTTCCTTGACAAACGCCAGGCGCTCGCGTCCCTAAATATCACGAGAGACCAGCCACGACTACTTCAGCTTCCCTTTCGTCTCGGCCGATGGCAATAAAGTCATATTGTTTTTGCGACGTTCGCGTCGCTTTAACGCCCGGCAATATAACTTTAACAACTCTCCCTATACGGCCCGCGATGGAACGCGGGAGAAGAGGAAGCCGGTGCACGGTGCGCTGGCGATGTGCGGGCGGGAGGGACGGATAAGGCGAACGAGATCCAGTGACTTTGTGCCCAACGCGGCGCCAGAACCTCCGGCCCGGGGTCCCGTGAACGCCGCAGGAACGTCGGACGTTGTACATCGTCGGACGGACGGTCCATGGGTCCGGATGCGGCGGGATATACCTCCTCGTATACATCGTGGGGCGACCCAACCCACCCGTTAGACCCTCGTAAAATTTTTTCTCGATCTTTTTGGCCCTCGATCCTCTCCACAGAGCAAACGGTCCGCTACAGCTTCGACGTCCGAGGATTTAATTTGGGCGACTACGGCGTTCTCGTTTCACGTTCTCCTTTCCCCTCCTCCTCCCTCCTTCCCGATCACCTCTCTCTTTCTCTCAGCTTCTCTGCTCTTTTCGAGAGCCACTCTCCTCGATCCTTATCCGATGGTTTATCATATCCACTCGCCGTGAAGGATACCATCCTCGGACGAGGCACGGGCGCGGGTTGGCTTGTTTTATCGAGACGCGTTCGTCCCGTAATCGCTCGCCTCTCCGGTCGAGAGGATTAATATGATATAATTAATAAATATCGACTGTGACACCTGATTATTCGACGAGCGTAAGTTAATGGCGTCGCGAGCATCGAGGTATAAGTGGAGGCAGGTGATCCCGATCAGCCCAGAGATTACGATAGGGTCTTTTTCTCTCTCTCTTTTTGTATCTCTTAAGGTGTATTTTACGATTACGTTTTCGCATATTATTGACTCGAAATGGCGGTAAAGCATTCGCCCGTCCGTGGAATTGCATCACAACTTAGGAATGTAACCTTATCCGCTTCACCTGTGCCTTATCTCAACGTACACAGACGACGTTAATTAAAAAAAAGAGAAAAAAATGGAAAGAAACTACCTTCTCCCGCACTTATCGTGTCATTTAAGGCGTTTATCTCGTCAACGACTGTCCTCCGGATGTAAACATTATTGACGCGATAATGAGCCGAGCCCCGAGTCGAGCTTTCCGACAGTTTCTTACAAATAGGGAAGAATCGGGGACCAGCACTCTGGTTGAACTTATGTCGCACGTGGCACCGAAAGCATAACGGCGTAAGATTTTTTGCTCGTAAACGCTTCGAGAAAAAAAACGCCGACTTTTATTACACTATATCTGTTTTACGCTGTCAGATGTGTTCTGCGACACTTCTTTCCGAAGAACCGATCCGAGAAAAAAATGTGTCTGCTAGTCCTGCCGTTTAAATGATCTTGGTGTATTTAAAGCTTTTTTATCATCATTTTACTGTCAAAACTAACGAAGAATTATGGGAGTCACAAGAAAGATAGATCCTTCGTGACAGATAAGACTGCCTTTTTTCAATCCCTATTTGTGTGAAAAATAGAGAAATCTGTTGCCCTTTCAATTTTTACAAATGATTGACACTATAATGATTGACAAATAATTTACGAATATAGCAGATATTTCATAAAAATGTTGTTTGACAATGTGGCAACTTGCCGAAAGAGAACGAATAAGAGCTCCACCCTTTGAACTAAGACAGCCTCTTCCTCTTCTCTCCATGTCTCCCTCGCCCTTCCTACGTTGCTCCTCTCTCTCGTTCGTCGTGTATATGCTAATGCGAGACGAATGTCTCTCCCTTTTCCCCTTCGTGTCCTCTCGCCTCCGAGTAAGAGAGAGAGAGAGAGAAAGACAGTATCTTGTCTTCGTACGCTATGTCGACGACTTAGGAGGATGCGTTACCCCGTGGGCGTGTTTGTTCGGCTAAAATCTCCGCAGTGGGATGGCTATGCAGTTGCACCCGATGCTTCGCCAGCTTCGCCCTCTTCCCCGCATCTTCCCCGCGCCTCAGCGTGCAATCGATTGCCCATCGACACGCTGCGATAGATTAGCTAGAATTATCGCCGTGCGAATCGGGCGATCGCATACGCCGACATCGAAATCGACCGGGAAGAAAGAGAAATATATTTACTGATGCATGGCGTATTACCATTTAGATCACCCGGTGAGGAATGCATTTTTCGCCGATGCTTATTTATTACATGCGGACCCCACGCAGGTGTCTCGATGTGCGTTGATAAATATTGCGAGACAGGTTTACGCTTCGATATTTATAAATTGAAGAGGATATATAAATCAGAATAAATCTGCCCACGATCACTTTCTCTCACATCATTGCACTTAACTTATATTTTTAATGTCGCTCTACGAACGACCGTGTGACAGTGTGACTTCGGTGTCGCGTCGCAGGATGTATCGTCGCCGGTCACAGTCGTAACGGGGGTGAGTTGCTCGCTAGAGGAATATTACGCGAGAGGGCAGTACCAAGAAGCCGAGAGAAGCGCTGAGGTAAACGTCTGAGGTTTCCCCGAGGGGACGACAAACGCGAGAGAGGTACAGAGAGGCGCGGTGATTCCTCTGCGCCGAGAATTCGTAACACGTGTAGCCCGGTGGTTTATGGTGATTAGTAGTTTACTGGAGACATTTCCGTTGCCTGAATCGTCCCCGGGTTTCCCGTTCTTACATTAGTTACTCGATTCCGTCTACAGGGCACGGTAACGCCTCCCTTCCTCGAAATGTCGCCCGAAATGAAGCCACTAGTCTGCCTCGTAATTTACACCTAGTGGAACTACACAGTTTCTATCAACTATCGCGGAAGGGTAGAAAGGAGACTTATATTCACGATTTTTTCCGTGCGATAAACTGCCTTCTCTAAATATTCACACTCGTAAATCATAATCCTATATTCTGGATAAGAAATAGAATAGCCTTAGATAAGAAAATTTATACCATATCTCATCCGTGATACTTTATATGCATTTTTCTTATTGGAAACTAGAGTAAATAGAAAATTTTTATAAAATTGATATATTTTCACCTTTTTGATGCTTTGAAATGTATTTGATCGTGGTTCGCGAAGAGAATCGGGATCTCGGGAGACTACTCGGCAATTAAATAGTTTCAGGAAGCGAGAATGGCGTGGGCGTGAGTCTCCTAATTATTAGCATAACGTACAACGCCGTCTCGGGTGACAGTTATATCCGGACTAGAGAATCTGGCGACTCTGTTAACGTTTACTCGACGCCGCCCTGAATTCCAGTAGGTTAGCGACGGAGACATCTCGAGTTCTCGAGTGCTTCATCAGCTTAAGGACAGCTTGAGCCCAGCTTGTTTCCGCAATACTATAGGATACTACTTTCTCATTAAAATGTGAAAAACGTTCGTGTTTCTACGAGCTCCGTAAACTAAATCAAGTTTCTCCTTGCCCAAGTTCAAAGATGCATCCGCGAGAGACCCGCCATTTCGCGTGGACTAAGTGCACTCGAGAAACTCGATCGGCGGACACCAGTATCTGGTGAATCTCAAGTAGTCACGCGACGGCATGTGAAAACGCGTCGCAACACGTGCTGCACGCATGTTTCCGCAAAGCCGTGTTGCACCGGTCGGCTGTTTACGAGCCGGCCGAAGCCACTGGAGGACGTTGGCAGGACTCGCATCGGCGCGCAACAAAAGCGATCACGATACTCCAGAGAACACTTGCTGTCAGGCTAAACATTGACCACCCTTTGCAATCGTCGAACCACCCCAGCCGCGACCTGTTGGTGTTGCGTTACGGGCCGCTCGTCTCGTAAGATACGTGAGAACACGAGCGGTCTTGCAAGGACCACGCGCGACGCCGCCAGTTCCTCGTCCTGTCATTTATCTGCCGCGTAGGGGGGCCGGGGATAGGGTCGAAGGGGCCGGATCGACGACTCCTCATGATTGATCGGCAGCAACGCCTCGACGACTAGCTGGCGTCGGCTCACTACACTCCATGTCTCCTGCAACAGGAAATTTGGTACTTCCGCAGGGTCCTACGTCTATACGTACACATATGTACATTATATCGTACTGTTGTGTGTCTCGCGAGAGAACTTGCGGTATAGATTAATTAGTTCAGCTGTAATCGCTAAAATTTAAAGTTTAACGACGTATTTCCAATGTGGAATCATTAATACTACCAGAAGTTTAGAATCGCAAATTTGATTTCTTTTCTTTTAAAATTCAAGGAATAAATGGGCTAATGAGAGTTGGCGCGGTAAACAATGCGCAATTTGTTATCAGCAATTTAATGATGAATCATGTTACGTGAACGTTTCGGTAAACATTTTAGCCATCTTCAGCATACAAAGAAACCTCCGATGAAGTAGTTCTTTTCTTTTAAATCTGTTTTTTTATTTTTGTTATTTTTATGTTATTTTTATAACATAACGTGAGTAAAAATTGTTAATTTTGATATACCTTTTTAATTTTGAGGTTTTATCACGTATTACGAATGCAACGTCATATGCAGGCACGTTTCTTCTCGATGTACGGGGTTCAGCCAATTAGGCCACGAACGACGAGTGATTCGTCGAGAAATATTTTCGGTCACGCGCTAGCGAGGGCGGAGAAGGCGGAGGAGAAGAGGGACGCGGTCGAAATGGGGCTGGTTTCTTCTTACCAATTCGAGAACTCCGACTCAGCGCTGCACCGTGGTAATGGATGCTTATAAATCGCTTCCAGGTTTTGGCGCTTGCGCCACGGGGACTGCTGTCACGCGCGATCCTAACGACGTTTAACTAATTATGCCCGGAGAAAATATATATCCGCGATGGGAAACTGGCGCCAGAAACGGGATCGCTAACAAGTAAACAGAAACGCAACTCTCGTAGAAATCGTCTAGAAAAACGATCTTGAAATATCTCTGAAACCGTGATTGTAACATCGAAACTTTACAGTCGTTCGTTTCTCTTCTTAACTTTTCGTTTGCGCTCAATTAGAACGCTCTTTTAAAACCCATCGACAAGTGGAATTGTATGGAGCAGATTTGGACATGTTATTGTGAATTTTTTCAAGCTACGTTATTACGATATTAAACATGCATTTGTATCGTTATAACATCGTTTCGCCGAGCCGCTCGCCATAGACTGCATTCGGCGCAGTGATAACTGGCAGCTGCACCACTCGTACCCTTTCCTCTTGCAAACGGCACGATTGTAACGATGCCGTTTGCTTACAGCGTGTTTATTATTATATCGTACTATTGTGTGTCGCAAACCGTGTACACCCGTGCTGCTACTCCATATACATATTGCGGATATTGTAATCCGGTGCGGAATTATAATTACCTTTCGGTTCGTTCATAGTAGTTAAGATATACGAGATGTAGAAGTTGCGGAAAATACCGCGATACAACACCTTGTATAAGTAGATCGTTAAAACGACGGTATCAATTGAGGACATCAGGATCGCGGGACCCTTCTCCCGGCGATTACATTAACATTTCGTGTCCTGTTGGCTCGACAGGCATTTTCGTGCGGCGAAGTAACATGCGATTTTACCACCAAACTGCAAGCAAGATTATGACCGTTTTTATTAACGCGTTGTAAAGATTTCTAAAAATCATGATGTTCCTCACACGCGTTTGGACCTTCCTCACGCCAACTGTTGTTCCAGTATTGGCAGCATTTCTAAAGCGTTTCGCTATCGCCTCGCGATACTTATCAATCCGTGATATCAGATAAATTTCATCGAGGTCACGTCTGATATGAGGATATTTGCGCAGTCTATCGCTTTTACACTTTTCGTTCGATCGATTATCTTCCGCTATATCGCGGTATTCCAATTTTCCGGTGCCTCCTCGCCTGAGTGAAGACCCGTTAACGCTCTCGAGCGATATCGAGATTGGTTATACTCGAATCGAGATTATAAGGGCCGATCTTAAGCAATTTACTGGAGGGGCGTCATTATGTACGTATATATCGCCTCGCTACGGCGGTGTATATACCGTTAAAAGCCGCGTAAAGCGTTACGCCGTCTAAGTGAGCGTGCGTCCTCCACGTGCTCGTACGTGTACACACGTAGACTCTCTTGCCTACCTATACCCGCCACGTTGGACTCGTGGTCCGTAAATCAGGAACACGAGCCACGGCGGAAAAAGTCACTCGCCATCTCGCCGTGGCCGATAAGTTTACCTACGACGATGGCGGTGGTAACTTACGTTGCGGCCTATCCGATCCCGCGCACGGCGAGAGAGAGCCGATCTTTACGATTTACTCGAAGCGCAGTAAAGCACTCGCTTTTGCGCACGCCCCCTTCTCCCTGCAATTTCTCTCTTTCTTTCTCTAAATAGCGATATCTCTCTCTTTATTTCGAGGTGTACTTGAGAAAAATTGCAGCGATACAAAATAACCTCCGTGTTTATAGATGGCAGACGGTCATGAATGCCTTACAAAATGAGAAAAGTAAGGCATATATTAGTACAATCGTATCAACATATTTTAATACAACGATTAATGAAATGTTGTTAACCCTTTAAGGTCCAGACATCGATTCCGTTTGAGTAAAATTTTTTTCTTTATAGTATTATCTCAAAAGATATTCCTAATGAAGAGTTTTGTGAGTTGAATAAAATTAATCGCGTCAAGAAATATGATTTTCTGAATAATTCATGTCTACACGTGTGCCCTAGCTCTATAGAATTGAATATTTCGTATAAACATGATAATAAACATGAAGAACCAATCTTGTATTTTAAAACGACATAGATAAAAAAATGAAAAATTATCAGTTACCTACCTGTTTTCGTGGATAATTACATTGAATAGTTACACAAAATTAAGCGTCAGCGAGTTTGTTTTGCAAACGATCACAATAGTGCAAGTGGCTTGTTGAACGGGAACACCATTGTTTTTTACGAATTGAAACAGAGAATCTAGCTCCATATAGAAATATTATCGATACAAAACATTTGGTAAGAGCTCAAAGTGAATGTACATAATTATGTACATTGAGCCTTAAAGGTTATCATATTTAAGATCAAATTTTCTCTCTTTCTCTCTCTCTCTCGGAGAGTTTATTACATTTTCATCTCTGTAAATCAGCCAACTGAGTTGATAATATCGCGCGAAAGTGGGTCAGTCACGCAGAATAAATCGTGCCATACGGCGCGGGCAATTTCGGCGGGTGTGACTGCGTAAATCATCACCGATAAGAATTTCGGAGTTGTTCCTCGAGTCGTGTCTGTTTGGACGAATCGAATAGTTTGAACGGACGGATGGATGGTCGGTCTTCGCCACGCGGCGGGTATAAATATTCCATGGGTTGCCTAAGAAGTAGCTGCGGAGCTGCCGCGGGGCCAATTTAGAGGCAGCTCGGTTAATGAGCCACCGCGGATGCCACACGCATCTTTTTGCGCCCCTGGGCCCCTGTCTCTGTGTGGCCGATCGAGCGGTTAACAAACGCACGGGCACCTGGTTCTACTCCTTTCCTTCTTGCCTCTCGTTCCTGTTCTGTTCCACGATCAATAAGAATTTTACGGCGGACTTGAGCGCGGTAGGCTGATAAGCGAGTGATATTATTATCAATTAAGTAGGACTCGTTAAAAAAATATTTCATATTAACAATTTAAATTTTCCCAATAAGAGATTCTTTTATGATTATCGCTGTTCGAAGCTAACTGTCATGTTATAATAAAACAACTGATCGATTATAATTGATTGTCTCTCGTGGTGTTGCCAATTTAAAAGAGATCTTTGCTGCTCTTCGGTATTAATTGGACCATGTACTTAACAACGTCTCAATGAAACGTCCTCACACGCGTCGGTCAGTATTTCCCCGCTTTAAGCATCGTCATTTTATTGAAACGTATAAATGAGCGCGATAAGGAAGGCACGGTGCGAAAGTCAGACGAGCATACTGTCGGATTTAACGCCCATCCAATTAATTTCGTGACGCCGTCTTCCGAGATGCCCCGCAACGACCGGTGGGAACGAACGCACCCCTGCGGTGCACTTTCTCTCACGGATAGCGGTGGCCCGCGAGCCGATGAACCTACTTGTAATTTTCAAGCGAACCGAATGCGGACGCTGATTCAGATTACACTTCAGGCATGTTGACTGGTTAAGTGAATATTTGATTCATT
This sequence comes from Aphaenogaster ashmeadi, assembly GCA_003063805.1. Taxonomy (NCBI): domain Eukaryota; kingdom Metazoa; phylum Arthropoda; class Insecta; order Hymenoptera; family Formicidae; genus Aphaenogaster; species Aphaenogaster ashmeadi. The sequence continues at coordinate 1,023,037 of NJRQ01000008.1, read as the reverse complement.
TTTCAATCTTCAAGACGGATCAGTATTTAATTTGAAAGAATTGTGATGTTCTCGTGAGATATTCCTTTATTATATTACACGATGCTATATATTTGGTTATCTTCTATTATATATTTTCCATTTGTTTTCGCAGTATTCGATTCTTTATATATTTGGATGTACATATTTTTGGCCACTCGGCGATCTAAAGCGGGCTATATCTACCGACTCGCGTGCTTTTCTCTTTTTCCGCACGACATCTGTCATCCTCTTTTTAAATTCATACTTGCATCCCTATTGTCGACCGGATCGACGGGAAAACCGTAAATAGCGCGACGGCAAGGCTTAAGACTCGTGGATCATCCCGAGCACTCCTCTCCTTTCCTGCCCTCAGCGTCACCGCGTCACTCACCAGACCGGCGACATTATTTGTGGCTTCGGGTACAGCCCTAATAATAACACCAAGCAATGAGGAGGGACAACGGACATTAAGGTGAAAGAGAGAAAGAGAGAAAGAAAGAAAACGATGTAGCGGGATCGCTCGTGCGTTTCACACGCGGCAACAGCTCCTGCGAGTCGCACGATGTCCACGGCGAGGGGAAATGTCAGGAAATTTATATCAAGTTAAATCGAGACAGGGTACGGGAAGAAAGAGAGATGGAGAAAGAGAGATGCTTTCCTCGTGGCTTACCCCGGCCGACCGAACGAAACGTCAGTAGGTACTCCGACTCGGAATCGGTAATTAATGCGGCGACTTAAGGCGACCCGTTTATCTTTCGGACCAGCCTAGTGACAACGTGGCGGCAGGTGCAACCCCTCCTGGGTAGCGCTCAGTAGCTTCCCTGACGCGTGACAAACTGGCGATCGAACAAGGGTGGACGTCGCGACGCTATCTCGTCTTTTTCGCACTCTTGCGCTCCGACTTCCTCCATTCATCGTTCTGCCGCGTTATTTCGCGGTACGATGCCTCACGCTGTGGCCGAAAGATCGAGAAATAAATACGGCGAGACCATAGACACGCACCGTACGAAGAATCTATAAATTCACACACATCTCTCTCTCTCTCTCGGAATATGCGTGCGGAATAGATACGGCGGGAGTTACATCGTGGGCGTACGAGCGAAATCGCGCAAATCCTGCTTTCGCTGCGGAGCGAAGTTTCGTGCTACTAGGAAAATTGTCCAAGCGGATTTAGAATTACACGTGAATTCGTAAAGAGATATTTCGAGTTTCTCGCTATGATCCACCGCTTTTATCAAAATTGAGTAAGTTGGACTTATAGAAAGTTTTTCATGCACATGCTCGAGAAATAGCACTATGCTATTGAAGGCTTTCTCGGGTATTCAATAACTCAACTACAGTTCTTCGCAGACGCACACTCGTCGCGCGTCGGTCGTGGCGAACGATGCTTGTGCTACGTTTGTTTCGCGCAATGAACACGATCATTGCCTCCGGAACAGATTAACTGTCGTCGATAGCGGCGGCGGTGGTGGCGGCGGTGGCGATTGATAGATATGCAAGAATCGCAGGATGCGGATAGGACAGGCTTCGCAGAAAATATCCGGCGAGAACTAATTTCCGGAGTGGCCGATTGCGGCCGACGAGCGATCTCCGTCGTGCATATCAGCAGGTCGGTGCAATTGAAGGATCATAGCGGTTCGTACGTTATCATAAAACAACACGTAACGATCTCGCAATACTGCTGTTCTTTTAGATACGTCTTTAGAGCATCGCTGGAACGAACAGGCGATTATAAATCCATCGGTTCTATTTTTTCTTCAGATCAATGGCAGATCACTTCGCATGTGAAACATTTATTAGGAGCTTTGCTAAGCTTCAGAAAACAATATTTGATATTTTCCTTTCGATTTTCTTGATTTTAAAGATTTTAAAGATTTGTGCTACCAAAATTCGAGCGTTTTTGAAAACTCGAAGCGTCACTGAAATTCTTATTATTAAGATAGACGATTTTAAAATGAATTTTTCAAGTACGTCGAACCACCGCTGCTCCACCTTCTTCCTCGATGAACTCTGTCCCTATCGGGAGGGACTGGGACTATAGACCGACAGTATAGATATCAGCGACTCCTCCTTGTTGTGTCACGGAAACAAATAAAAGCGGGCCTCCACGTCATAACTGTCGGCACGGAGGCCACGCTTAATAAATACTCAGTCGCCGTGCCTTATGAGGACGGTGCGTATAGGGCCCCCATAGCGGACCGGGCCAATATATACGTCTATCCAAACATACGGCGGGTGGGTGCGTGGGTACATCGCGCGGGGTTTATGCGGGACGAAACGAGTGAGATAGTGCTGCGGTGACAGCGGCAACGAGCCGTGCATCGGTTAGTCTCGCCACATCAAGACCCTAACGTACGAGTTCCTCTGGTTCAATCGCGCGCTCTCGTATACGTTATCCGCACGTGTTTCAGCGCGTCCGCTGGTAGCGCGACATTCGGGAGCTTCTTGTATTCACCGGATAATTCCGAGGCGATACGAACGCGAGTGTGCCATTTAGAAGTCGACGGTTCCATCACGATATAATGAACGAGTAATTTGATTGTTTCTTAATTGGAGCTGCGCCGGATAAACGCGTCGCGAATCCAGAAATTCGTAGAGAGGGTGCTGACTATAATTATGTTATTAGCAATGCAAAGAGTTTCGATGTATATTTAAATAAATGGATAGAGAAATAAGCAATCAACACGCAACGCTAGGTCATTTTATAAGATTTAACTTTGACAAGCTTTGCGTGTACACATCGTAGTTATAAATACTTAATCAAGCGGTACTTTGCCTCCTTCTCCTCAACGATACTTCGCTTCAATGTTGCCGTCGCCGAGAAGGGCTCGTATGGAAATCCTTGAAAGGCCATGCATGCAATATACACGGACACTGAGGGCTAATGTTGTTCTTTTTCGTGAATTCTGAAGAGGACCGACAAAACATCAAGGCCTCTCTCTTTCAGGAAAGAGAGAGAGAGAGAGGACGAGAGTGGCCACGAGCTCCTCGGGGACGTACGATATTACGATGGCCCTCGCCGTTCGAGGAGAGCACCGGGCTTCCCGTCGAGAGCCACTCGAGGATGTGTTTGAGAAGGGGTTCGCTTTTCTCCTCAAAGCTCAAGACAAACAGCTCTCGCTCGTGGCATCGGTAGCATAATAATCGCTCGCGTATATATTTCCGCCCTCCCCTCTCTCTTTTTTTCTTCGCTTCTTTCCCGCGACCGAACATTCTTTTCCTTCCACCACTCGAAGCACTTTCTTCCTCGTACACGTTCCTCGCGCGTCTAATCGCGTCCATCTCTTGTAGATCTGCATCGTACTTCATACGGACTCTAACTGATTTATTATACGCTCGTCAGTGTGAGACGTCGCAGTTCTCTTTGTATGCGCGATATATGCAATCGCCGCTCTATCGGACTCGTATCTCGCCTAACGGAGTCCTCTCTTTTTCCTCCTCCCTTTTTTTGCCCTCTCTCTTTCGCTTCTCCATTCTGGTCCTTCTGCCTGGTGCCTCTCGCAGACCCCGCGAGCGGAGTTACGAGACCTTCGAGCCACTCGTTTATCTTGCTTGACGAGGAAAGGAGGAATTAACGAGGAATTAATAGCGGATCTTAATGATAAATGATTCCTTCAGCCAGCCACCCTTGCCGCCTGTCCTAATTTGTCTAATTATTTCACTTAATTCCCTCCCGCGCAACGACAAGATTTCGTGCCTCGCTTTAACGAAACGAAACTAATTAATGGCGTCATTAACTTACGAACAGGTTAGCATACATTTCCACGCCCGGACTCGCAGGGCGCAGGATCCGCGAAAAGACTTTATCCCGTATATCTATTCTGCATTATATAGCTTACTTAATTATGCTCGTATCAAGTTCATCTTATGTTGTAGCAGGTAAAAGCAAAATTTGAGAATAGTATCAACTTAGTCGTCATAATAACGCCTCGCGTCCTTGCTACATTAATTTTTTGCTAAAAATGCATGACGTCCTTCCATATACAGGCGCATATGGTCATTATGCGAAACGTAATATCGCGTAATGACACCGTAAACTTCTTAAAGATACGTCTCGAGGCCGCCAAAAACACTTAGCCAATGAAGAGGTATTGCACGGAACTTATCATTATACCGCCCATCGCGTACCTAACGGCACCTACAAACGTACGCTCCGCGAGGTATATCGGACGCAGAATCTGCCTGATATCCGCGCACAGCTGTCAATCCGCGGGTCGCGTGCGGCTCTCCCGTTCTCCCCGCGCGAATTGTCCCGTATAAGTGTGGAGTATCGGATGGACCGGGGTGCGATTATCCCGGGCGGGATACACCTCGAAAACGAGCGACATCGCCGTGGTGTTGAACGCGTGCACGCGCGCGCAGGGCTATTTTACCTCAATGCCTTTCCTCAGCTGGCGCGTTCCATCAGTCACACGCAAATAACTCACGTCCCCTCGCCGCCGAGTGTCCCGGTAATTTATGTGCTTGTGCCGGGATGCCATCGTTCTCGTTCGCCGCGATAGTTCTCGCTCGCGTTCGCTCGGTCGCTTCCTCCGACGAACAAATTGCCCGCGATCAAACTACTTCTATAACTCCGACCGCGGAGTGGTCATTAATCTGCGTTCGGTAACATCTACGGGAGAGGTGTTTGAGAAATTGTTAAATCTCGCATTCAAAGCGCGTCAGTTATTATGCGTCTGACTGCCCACTCGAAAGAGCGAGGTGTCGCATTCTTTCATCCTGGAGATCGTTTCGCAAAAATGCGACGCAATTATTCGACACAATCGATATTCCAAAGTGCGTTTCTCGCGAAGCCGCGCGCAGCGATTAATTCTAGAGCCGTTCGTCAGACCGGGCCGGCAGTAACGTTCGAGCGACAGCGGCGGTACGAGAAACGACGAGGCGGGTCCCGAGGAGGGTGCCCCGCGCTCGGTATATTTATTGGTGACGTTATTTTGGTATTTCGTTACGCGGAGGTCGTGGCGCGGCCCATTCGATCCGTTGAGTAATCGTCGGCCATTAAGCACCCTGTCCTCTCGCGTCCATGCGCGAGCGGTGCGCGGTGGTCGTCCGCCTTCTTTTTGGAAAGTCGAAAGGGGTTGCCCCGCGCCCGCCTGAGAAATAAGAGAGAGCCCGGCGACGACGACGAGGGGGAGCGACGTGCGCTTAGACGAGGAACACCGGGACCTCTTAGCAGTGATGGAACGACCGGGATTCACGCTATGACCGCTACACCGCCAATTCACCCGGTGATGAACTACTCCGACCAACCGCGACCCTCTCTTTTCCGCCGCAGCCGCCGCCGTCGAGGTGGCATGGACAAAAACGTCGAGGACCATAGAGTGTTCTCCCGAGTCCTCTCTTCTCTTCCCGTCGACGGGTACCACCCAATTAGTGATGCCGCGCCTCGACGCCGCTCTAACGCGCCCTTCGAATTCTGGTCCCCGCTCTTTCTCGCTTGCCATTTCTCAACTCACGAGTGTCGAGAAATATACAGTATACCTCTCGACATCCGTCATTGGGGCGTCGCATTTACTTAATAGTTTTCGCGCCTCCTCGGTTCCAAAGAGACAGAGTTAGATCAAACAACTAGAAAACTTTCGTTCGGATACACGTGAAACTAATCGAAACGGTACCCACTAAATCAAGCATACACGGACAGAAAATTTTGTTGAAGTATCTAAAAATTTGGTCAGATACAGATCAGAAGATAATTATATTGGACCATCCAAAATAATTATGTAGGATGCTCAAGCTGTTTGCTAGGGTGTCAAAACTTTTTGCAGCATTGTCATTATGCTTGAGTGTCCTACATAATTATTTGGATGGTCCAACATAATTATTTTCTGATCTATATCTGACTAAATTTTTAGATACTTCAACAAAACCGTTCTTTCTGTGTACCATCTCTTGTTTAAGACGTTTCATCAAACGCACCAGATCGAGACGCGTTCTCCACTTTAGTCGCTCGCACCAGTAATTTTTCAGACGTCACCTACGCACGCGATCAGATCGCTCTGACATTCTGTCGTTGTTACCAACTTCCGTACGAAGAGTTTCGTGCAACTGCTCGATCTGCCGAACCGACGAAGATCCTGATAGCATCGCGATACGACGCGTTCGGGGATCGGAAACACGACGAAGCGAGCCAATTTTTCTTGACCGGTGCGAGGACATACGAGGACAAAGCTGATCTGGGAGAGGAATTTCGTCCGTAGGCGGAAACCAGAAGGTACCATTCACAACGGAAAAAGACTCTCGCTCAGATCGGCCGTTCTTCTCTCTGCGTCGTCGCGCGGCCAAAAAACATTCCCTACGGAAGACAACGGCCAAACGTGGGCCATTATGTGCGCGAGGGAGTCGAGCTTTTTTGCAGGGAATGCCGACGGGCGCCGAGGGTGGGCCGCCGCCGTCACGTTGACGAAAGTCGCGCAGCTGGAAAACCGAGGCGGGCACTTCGCGGCCGACGCCGACGACGATGAAGGAGAAGAGTGGCGACGAGGATCGTCGCGCGAGAGAGACCGGGACGAGGCAGAGAACATTCGCGTGCTTTTGGGTATCTCTATATATTTCGCTTCCAACCTACACGTGTCGCCGCGTGTCTCGCCGCTGTTCCGGGCTCAACATTCTTGCGGCACAGCCATCTCTCGCTCCCTCCCGCCCGGCCCCGTATCTCGTCTCTCCGGATTTTTTTTCGTCTTCTTCCTACGTATCATCGCCACGATGGCCCGCAAACAAACGCGTAATCCTCTCGTCACCAGCACCCGTCATCCATCCGCGGCTAGAATTCAAAATATACCCCCGTTTTCGCGACGCCGGAGATACGGTTGGATTTCGCGACGAAAAATACGGCTGGATCCGAGCATACGTTTGCTTTTGGCAATTTATCTAAATCTCTGGGGATCGCACGACGAGCGTATTACTTATCGTGGTGTACTTTAATCCACGTCAATCTTGAGGTGGAATTAAGTAGAACTTTACAGAAACTCGCATCAACTGTAACAACATCGTGAAAGGATAGCAGCGTAATAACATAATGAGGAGTTCGTAAAATGAAACGGTATTATAAAGATACACGAGAAGCGTGAAAATGTTAATATAATATTTATACGACATTACGACGCACTAAATGAATCCGTACCTACCCGGACGGATCCATTCTCTCGCGCGATAAATTATTATTCAACATGGCCGTCGTGCTCCGAAAAATGTAAAACGGTTTTACGCAAACGTGAATTTATTTTCTTTTGCGTAAAACAGTGAAATGTTCCTTCGTACAATATTATGATAGTATAGTCGCTATAATTCACTTGGGCGCTTTTCATACCCTGAAACCAGTCGAGAATTGTATTCGGCGAGCCATTCAGTGCAGTTTGCTGTTCTGCGTGCATATATACGAACCGTGCTATAATTGTCTTCGCCCACATTGTTGCGATCTTCATCCATCCTAACGTCACGCCGAATCCGAATAGCACGCGCATTTGTTCGCGGTGATCAGCGGTTCCCTCTTAGGCATCGGATAGACCAACGAGGATGCGCTTCTACGTCGTACCCTCGGTAATTAGAAACGCGCTGGGAAGCGCAGCCGAGCCCGTACATCAGGCCAAAGTGGAAAGACCGATTAGCGCGACTCGCTGTCAAAACATCCACTTGCACCCGTGACAGGGGAGAGAACTTTGTGTTTCCCCCCTTTCCCCTTTTTCTCCTGACTCCTTCCTCGTCTCGGTGACGCGCGAAGAGTATGTACTCCGAGAATCAGTCACCCGTGTGCACTCCCGGCAGTCCATCACTCCCGGGCCAGGGCGAATGCAGCAACGTGTGCAACGAGTGCAACGGCAAAGGACGGATGCGACGTGAAAAGGACGAGCGAGAGCGCAACGGCGGCGGCCACGGCGCATAATATATCGGTTTAAAAGTACCATTTATTTAAACGGCGTTTACAACGGGGCCGTGCCGCGGGACGAAAAACACAGACCGCAGCCGTTGGAAATAATAACGGGGTTAGCAGGGCCCTCGACGAGAAGAGTAACGTCCCGTGCGCCCGGCACGCGGATGCAATTGAATCAATCATCCCTGAAAAAGTGCCACTGGATGCTTTCCACTCGGTAACCCGCTGTAAATTAACGGCGTCACACGAGTGCCGCTGCAGCGGTAACAGTCGTCATGGAGCGGGAAAACGCTACTCTTCGACGCGACGCGACGCGTCGGGCTTTTTATGAGAGCTGCCGCTGATGATTATGAGAGAGAGAGATGTTCGGAGATGTCTCGCGCGCGCGCGCAGCGGTTGCTGGGATGTTGCAGTATCGCGCGCAATTGCCCGGAATTATGGGACATTCTATCGACCACAGATATTACAGAATTAGGAGGAACGGTTGTTTCTCAATCGCGAGGCGTTAAAAATTGCAGGCTATCGGCAGATTAAATCTTAGGCACGCATAACGAATCTCTTCTTCCACGTTGACTTCGAGCGAACTTGACAGAAATTTTACTGGAAACCATAATCTTCAGGATACTTAATTCGTTTCTCACGTTTCGCTCTGCGTTTAATCCACGAAAATGCGCGAGCAAGCGATAAGTAACGTCGCAAGAATGCGACGCATAGGATTTACGCGGCAAACTGATTCCGATACCAAGCTCTCCCGCATTTAAAATTATCGCAGCCCGTGCGGCCGCATGTGCTGCGAGAGGATATGAACGGCCATGGATATCTCAGGATTTAAATGAACTCCAGCCGTTGACACTTTAATGCCTCGCGTCTCGCGACCCGCCCGCTCGTCGGGGGCTCTCCGTCTTTTCCTCTTGCCCGGTCGCCCGGCCGCGTCATCGCTGACATAATTGTACGCGGCAGTGATGCACTAAGGACGCACCCTTGTGACGTTGATTATATTCAAGCAGAAACATGTATATCTCCGCCGTGAAACGCCGCGCTTTCGTAACACGACGAGAGATCGTGGAGGATAGGAAGAGAGACGGAATTCGGAACCGTTAGTCCACCGTTAAAGTCGAAGTCACCCGTCATCCCGAGCGCCCGAAAACATGTCTTCAAAGAGAGCGTTATTATTTGTGATTCTCCACCGAGATCGAGGACGCTACATCCGTAATTTATCGAAGCGTGGAATATGGGGAAACCGTCGAGAATCGTGCATCACGCGGAGAGAGCGGAAATGCTTTCGTGTCGGCGTGTTGCGAAGACACGTACCATCGCAACGATTATTTTAGAATTCTGCTTAATTCCGGGCAAGATGACTGCATCACAAGTTCTAAATGTCTTCCCGATGAGACGTCGCACGCCGTGATTTGGTCCCCAGTTATACGTTGCTCTTAAGTTCAACGCGGTATCATAAATGGCTACCATTTACATCGTAATATACAATATCACCAAAAATAAGAAACACGCGGAGGATTCTGCGTCATGCCGTTTTCCTCGCCGCAGCTTCGTGAGAGACGAATCTGGCGAAACGAGCGGCTCACGTTTCGCCGGCGGCGAAATTGACTCGTGAACGAGAACGACGACAACGGAGACGATGACGACGATGTCGAATCTTAGGTAGCGGCGCAATATACCGTCGTTACGTCAAAGCGAGCGGGATAGAGCCGCCGGGACGCGGTAAAAAGAGGACGTACCGACGCGAACGGCGGGAGGGACGGCGAAGGTGGGACGGGGAAAACAAGAGAGCAAACGAAACTGTAGCGGACGGAGAGGAGCGCGGATTAACAATGGCGCAAATACTGGTACCGGCTGCAGAATGCCCGCGAGCGCATACGGCGCATAATTAATACCGTGGCCTGGGCACGGCGGAGAGATTCGTGGCATGAAGCGAGATCGGGAGAGGCGAAGGGGGCGGGAGGAACGACGAACAACGCGCGGTCTCTCTTGGTCGGTGGATCGTGGAAAGAAAGAAGGGATCCCCGTTGGTATCGGGGGAGACCGGGTCCGGGGTGTCCACGGGGAGGAGATTTATGTGGCTCCTGATTGAATCGTTCTCACTCGATTGCGCCGTTTACTTTTTGCCCTCTCGAGAGATCTTTCTGCGTTCCGTCTCTCTTTCTCTTGCTCTTTTCCCCTGCGCTCCGCACTCCTGCGTGTGCCCCTTTTTCTCTTTCGTGCCCCGGCGCTGCGAATGCACGCGGAATACCCATGGCACGGGTTACCCAAACTGGTGAAATTAGCTCTCAGTCGCTGCAGCGATTGAAAATCATACCCGTATTAAGAATGATTTCTCGAAAGATATCGTACAAATATATCATCTTTGTTCTGTGAATGATCCAAATTTTCTTTAATTTAGACATTAAGAGAAATATAATTCTAAAATAAAATTTAATATATGACGTATTTTTTTGATAAAGTTTCTGCTGTTACGTCTTTCGTAACTTACTAATGGTAAAAGCGTAATTATAGTCAAAACATCTTGACGCTAACATTGTTCTCTTAACATTTTTCCGTTTCCATCGCATGTTCAATATTCCGCGGTAATTCCATGCAGGTCTTGTTTCTTCGTTAAAACATCTCTTCATCATCATTGTGCGAGACTTGAATAGTCAAAAATCTTCTTCCGCGAGGTAACGCAACCGTCTCGCCGTACCACACAATAATTTAGCTCCCGAAGAATCGGTGTAATGGAAGAGCACGTTTTATGCTACCCGGGGCCGTCGACGCAGGTAGCTTGTAATGTTCCTGCATCGTTCGTCGTCGTCGTCGTCGTCGTCGTCGGTGCGCGCGCGGTAAATTTCTGAAACACAGAGTCTCTCTTCTCCATTGTGATGCCACGCTCTCCCGCTCGGGGCGAGCTCCGTTAGCTAGGAGGCGGCGAACGGAAGCAAAACAAAAGACGCCGAAATGCGTTCATTATTTCGAGCTAATTGGCGGTGCCTTTACCCTCGAGCCGGGAGGGAGCCAGTCAGCCTCTCTGGTAGCAGAAAGCAGGGAGCGAGTTTCGGTGCTCTCGCAGAAGCGAGTCCTTAAACGCGCTTGCCTCGGGCTCTCACTGTCCTCCTCCTCCATTTGTCCTTCCCCTTCTCCTCTTTTAACCTATGACATCGCTCTGTCGATAGTAGCCCCGATAACGAGATTATTCTGTACGATCGCTCTGTTCAATTTGCATTCTTTGTAGCTGCCTTTGAGCGCATTCTTTGCGGTTACCAGCAAATGGATATTATTTGACAAGGGAACAGAGACATCGCGGACTAATCAGATCGTAACGCAATTTGTAGATTTCAATAAACTTTATTTAAGACATGTGTAATAGAGCGCTGTGAGAAATAATCCAGATTATTCGAAGAAGAGCCGCGAGATAATCTCAGATCTCGAAAGTGTCTCTGCGAAAAAATGAGTCCTACTTCGCGTTCCGGGGACTTTATTCAGGGCGCCCTGGTGGCCCGGGCGCGCATCAGTGGCAGCCGGACATGGGTGCACGGTATGCGTATACACGACGCACGATAAGTATCGCGACACATGTCGGTATAAGTACCGTGATCAATAAAGTCGCGAGAAGAAGGTTCGTCTCGCGGCGCGGCTGGAAGTCAAGGAGTCGCTATTGAAGAAGGCGCGTCCTCTCGGCATCCTCAACCTTCTCGGCTTTTCTCTCTTTCTCTTTCTCTCGACTACCAGATACCACTACGAACAGCAGGTAGGTACATCATATTCGTGTCCGTGCACGGTAGCTCGGCAGTTTCGATATGCGTTCGCGCACATACGCATACCTACACGTGCATACACGAACGCGCGCGCGCGCGCGCGCGCACAACGTGTACACCGACCTATACATAATATTCCTGGCCGTAATACGGCGTGGGGCGCTACGTTGCGTCGTTGGTTCCACCGGACAACGCCACGTGATGGTAATGGCCGCGATAATTATTTAGATAGCGGAGGATATATGCTTCCTAGCGCAGCATGGGACCCCGGCCACGTCGTTTCCATGGTGCCCCCGTTGGTGTAAGCCGGGGACGTGCCCGCCCGAAGCGATGGAACGTATATACCCACTACCATCGCCCATTGGAAATGATATCCTCTTTCCTCTTAGCTCGCCCTCATTATTTCCCCGCCGCTGTACGAAGCTCGGTATAACGTCGGGATCACTCGTTTCTCAGGATGAAGTCGTTCGTCTTGGATCCGTATGACGTCGCGACCTGGAATTTGTGATAAGACACGTGCGGTCGCTAATAAAATAAGCTCAGATAAAATCTAATCACAATTGATGGACACGGAAGAAATTTATAACTCGTAATTAGAATTTTGGATGGCGTGTTTGTGTTGCAATCGTTCAAGCCGTATAAAGTTATCTCGGGCCGATCAGTTAACTTTAATAGTTTTGAGTGAATTGATTTTTTAAACATCTTTATTTTTCTACTCGCTTTTCTACTCTTTATCTTTCTAGTCTTCGGGAATTACTGGATCCATAAATTTCCGTCAAAATTCAAGATCACAAATTAACGTACGGTGAATTAGGGACGAACCTTTAGGCAAGATTTTATCGTGATATGTTAATACTGTGCGAGTGACGATTTAAAAGAGAGGTACCGGTAAATCAAACGGCTAATCGTTTTATTTATAGATCCCCTCTCAGAAATCTAGATAACTCGACTCTCGTCGGGATACTTCCTTGTGCGGCTTCCCGACAGACTTTGGGGTGGATTAACTCGCTTCGCCGCTGTAGCGGAGTATTACTTCCACGCAGTGCACCTCCGGTCCGTGGATCCTGGCTGAGAGTCCCCCGATTTTCGCATAAATCAGTCCTGGTTCCCCGACTGTACCCCTGCCCCGTCGCCACCGGTAACCCTTTCTCCTTTCTCGGTGTTCCACCCACTGATTCAGGAGAGAGAGAGAGAAAGAGAGAGGGGAGAGGAGAGGGAGAGAGAGAAAGAGAGAAGGAAGGAAGGTCTGTGGAGAAACGAAGAACGAAGGAGCACTATTTTATTGCCGGCTTAATAAATGGAGGCTCCTTTATTTGCTCGAGCCGCATCCGCTCGCAGTTTGCCAACCTGTTTGCTAACAACAAATTAATCGGGTGACGTATCCCGGCGAGTACTACCTATATATATATATATATATATATATATATACATACATACATAGATATACAGATGTATATATATATTTATCTGTACGTGTGTGCGTATATACGTGAGTCCATCCCATCTCTTTCCCCATGTCCATCCTCTCTGTCCCATCTTCTTCCTCCCGATCTTTCACGAGGACGAGGACGACAGACGAGAATAGGCAGCTCGACAGCGGTTCCTTCACCCCTTCGAACGAACTTGCAACCTGCTGCTTACTTGGTCGTTTCTCTTCCCTTCTTTTCAGTCCTATGGTCTATCTCCTCCCCGTCGTTTTCTCTCGATCTCTCTCCTTCTCTCTGTCCTCGAGCTCTTCGTAGTGGACGCAGGTATGCGTTACCCGCGGTGCGTCCGACCGATACGTACGTACGTATAAGCCAATCTGTAATTCATAATGCGAACGCTCCTTGAGTTCTTGCTGCCCACACGCTGAGAAAGGAAAGGAAGGAACTGAGACGAAGAGGAACGACAGACGGATCTGACATCACGTGTCATTTCGCGGGAGTAAAACCTGACCTGGCCAATGTCGGCGCCTCGAAGCCAGACACATGTATATCTCTTATTATCCTAAAAATATTCCTAATCCATTCTCTCTAAATGCGCGCGCATATTTTCCTCTGTGAAAAAGCGAAAAGTAGGTAAGATGAGTGTCGAAGATGAGTGCAAAACTCTTGTGTCTTGCTGATTGAATTATTATCAGTGGATTAAAATGCAAAACCTAGTACTTCTTGAATTATTTTATTATTTTGTAAGAAAGAGAGAGAGAATTTACGAGGAACAGATTAAATTTTAAAATATTTTAATCATAAACGATATAGTAGGATGAAATTAAGATCAAATCGTCTTCGTGTGAGAAAGAGGGAGCGCTTTCCGGCGCCAGCATCTGAGGATTACATCAGCTGCGGCGGACAGCTCGCCTAATAAATGATTTCCCTAATTCCCTTTTCGTCGAGCATTCGCATAATGGTCGTTATCATCCTCGACCCACCGAGTAGCGCTAACATTTAGAGATTACCATATTTACAAGTCACTTTCGTGCGACAGTTTCACGTTATAGCGCGCATTTCTTTGATGTGACTTAATTTACCGACTTGAAAGATAGAAAGGAACGTTTTATGAAATTGCGATCATCAAATTGCGATATCCTTCCGGGATCGAGAAACGCGCGAGGAGAAATCATCGACGGCAGTGGTTGCGAATGACGACAAGTTACTGATGTTTCGATACATTTCTATCGGGAGTAATAAAGCCTCGCTCTTTTTACGTTGGGTCTCATCGGAAACCCACTACGCGCCGGTCCCGCTTCTTTCCGATTGCATCGATGCATCACCTAGGCGATCGTTTCGATGCAACTTTTTCTCCCGCAGCGCGGAAGTTTTTCTTCTTGCCCGCCCCGTCTCCCCGTCAATCGCCGAACACCGGTCAGGAGGGATCCCGGTAGAAGGGCGAGATCTGGAGAGAGAGAAAAAGAGAGGGGAGGGACGCCCTTCTTCATCCCCAGATCGGAGCCGCGCGGATTTCCGACGCAATGATGCCCGGGGGACTTCGAATTCCATCGCGAGAAGCCGATGCACGTGCTTACGTAAGAGAATCTCGGCGAGAGACGACGCAAGAAAAGGTTCCGATCGCGTCCAGCTCGTCGTGCCTTCCCTTTCTCTTCCTCTCTTTCGCTCTCTGTCCCTTTCTCTCCATCCCGCTTACCGGAACGAGGTATATGCGCGCTGCACCTGTCGGTGCAATCTGGACTCGGCAAAGAGCGGCGTATCGTGATCGCCGGTCGCCATCGTTGTCGTCGTTGTCTCTTCGTCGTCGTCGCCGTTGTTGCATTCGGCAATGCTCCCGGTAGCTACCGGAGCACCGGGCAGGCTCGGTCATGTGTGCGTCGCAACTATAATTTGAAATAATTTATAAATCCTATTCAATTCAAATTAAGGCTCTGTCGGATGAATAAAAGATGCGCCATACCGCTCGCGCTCGCTCGCTCGCTCGCTCGTCCGCGCCCGTTTGCGCTCGACGAGAGAGGAAGACGGAGCGGAACAGTGCGGAGCGGACGCAAGCGCAATAATGCGCGTGTATGCGGGCAAATGGTGTCCCATTATGCTCGCTCGCGGTGAATTACGCCATCGGGACGGATTGCCTCGAATTCTTGTATAGATTATGATCGTTTCGCGATATTCGCCAATCTGTCGACTGATAAATTCAGAGACGCGGACGCCTTTGCAAATCGCTTTGCAGATTGAGAAACCGTTTGATGAGTAGAATCAAGTTTTATATATTCTCCGTAAGTGGAGAGTATGTAGGGGGACGAATTGTAGTAGAGATTTGATTGAGACCTTGTATATACACTGAGAGAAAAATGTATGATATTTGGAACTATAATGACATAGTAAATGATTATTGGTTAGGAATATCGATAAGAAAAACGATGGAGAAATAAGAATGACGATGAGTGAGTTAAGGAAAAATTGTAAACCAAGTCCACTTCTTGGTTGTAAAGCTGAAATTAATAAATCATATATATTCTCCGTAAGTTCTGTATTCTATTCGAGATGAAAATAACCATCACGTGAAAATAGAGACTAACGAAAAATCATTTTTGCAACCGAGGCAGCGTCTCTAGCGCGAAAATTCGCGGATTAATCCACGAGCATTGCCGTCTCGCTCGGACCTTGCCCTCCGGGGCTTTGCCGTCATATTTTATCACGAAAAATCCGACGGCTGGTGCGAGCTGTCCCTTTTCCCGTTGTTATCCGGTGGCGCCAAGAGCCGCGGAGGGACGGGGGTGAGTCGCGGGGCATTATAAAGCATTACAACGAGCGCTGTTAACGCGCCGTGTCCAATCCGCGCGTGACTCTCGAAAATAAAATACAAAATGACGCGACAACGCTTCGGCGAGGCTCTCTGTCAAATCCATCGGCGGCATTCCGAATCTATCTGCGCTTGTACTCCTTCTCCCCCTCTGCTGCCTCGACACTCGCATTGGTAGCATGGTTTTCCCTCTTGGGTTCTCGCACCGAGCGCAAAGCAATCGCTCGGCGTCACTTTTTTCGTTTGATCTCTCACTGGAAAAGATCAATGATCTCTAAATTACGTGAATCTTGTATAACAATTTAAATTTTAGCATAGTTGCAAATTATAAATATTACAATTTTATTATAAATAATGACTGCAGATTGTGATACGTATCCCCATATTCCCCGTACAATTATCTTTTTCTCTCGCGAGAGAAAGATAATTATATTGCTTCATACGATCGGAAATGTATTTCATAACTTCGCTAATCGCTCAATCACATAATTACGCCGTAATAGCCGCCGTATGGATTTTACAGCGTGTTATTTTATGAAAGTAAAAGGTTCACGACGGATTCGATGAGATTCAATTTTCTCCCGAGGAGATTCCTTTTATTTCAGTCCTCGTTCGTGAAAGAAATCGCCGCGTGCACACAATGTCTGTTCCCGAGCGACCGAAAGAAAGCCGACAAGCCAAACCGGCAATTAGCTCGAGGATAAACGCGCGGGAGACGTTAGCACGCGTGCGCGCGATTTTTCTCCCGCGCGTTACGACGGTCGGTTTAACGGAAGAAGCTCCCGCGGGGGTGTACGGGGGGGGGCGCAAGGGGAGGGGGTGACTAAAATCAATTTGTTCGTATCCGCGATGAACCGTCGCTTCGCGGAGATTGCGTTTTCACCCCGGGACACGAGGAACGTCGGCGATTTTCAATTCGTCTCTTTCCGCCCCGCCGTCCCGCCCTACCCTCGCGCGCGCGCGCGCACGTAACGGAAATACGTTCGCGGGCTTCTTGTTTCCCGTCTCGCCGCGTGCGCGCGAGGACGACCCGCTCGAATTGCAAATCAAATAGAATGCGCCCCGCTGCAGCGGCGGTTACATTGCACGGACGACGTTCGCGCGGGATATATTCGCTCTACTCTGATATATATATATACGCTCGCTCTCTCGCCCTCTTCTTTCGCAGTAGAGGGAGGGAGCCTTATCTCTCCTTAAGAGGAAGAACAAGAACGGGATTGCGCGTCGACGTATATCAACTGCAAGTAATAAAACTGAGGAGCCTCTCAAATTTAATATCTTCTATTAAGCAGGCTTCTCTCATACATCTATATTCCTTTTCTTATAGCATCGGCTGTCTAATGTCTTGGTAAAATAGATTATTAGGGAGAAACAGCCACCCCTGATAATCTGTCGCAGCGCTTTCGAAGCTACTTGGACAAGATCTAATCATGTCGACGCAATGGATTTCACCAGTCACTCTTCTCCCTTTTTTTCCCCGTCGATCCGCGCAGAACTTTCCGCGGGCAGGCAAAAAATAGCCGTCCCGCGGCAGTGGTGTTTCACGAGCCGGAGTTCGTTCCCATGAAAGCGGCCCGCAGTCGTGTTGCTCGGCAGAGCCAATCGAGAGTTTATCAAGCGCACTCGGGCGCGCACCGCGGAATATTCGCCGGTCAATTTCGTTTTCCCCCCCTGTTTAATCATGGCCCGGGCCCCCGGTCGGCGAGCGGCGGCGTCGGGGGTGGCTCGCTCGGCCGTTCGCATAGAGGGGTACGACGGTGTGCGGCGGTGTACGAGGAGGGGTTGCTGGGGGGCGGCGGCAATAGCCCCGCTCGGGCCGTCATTTGTCAGGGGCTGTCGCGCCACGAGCGTGTTTCTGTTCCAGCGGCGCAGATAGCGGCCCATCCATAGGCCGTTCATCTTTATTCCTTTATATATAGAGGCCCTATTCCCCGGCCTCTGTCCCCCCTCACTCTCTCGCGTCTCCCCGTCCCACCCCACACGCCCTACACGATTCCCTCGAACTCATTTAATTACAACAAACAATTTATTAGGTCCATCCGGGATCCGCCCACGGGTATAAAATGGTGGGGAAGGATAGAAGGAGGGAATAGGTCAGGGGGTGGGCCAGGCGCCACTCGTTCGTTCGCAGAACGCCGGAGGAAAGCAAAATTATTCCGTCAGGGGTTGACTACCGCGCTTCGCCGGCTGTCATTCTGAGCTTCTGGGTCAAACCGTGCTGTAAATTAACAGGCAAAGTGCGGCGACGTAATTTGCTAATGTGGTGACCTGTGATACAGTTCCCTTCTAATTCCTTCCCCGTCTAAAAGTTAATTTTTCTCGAGAGAAAAAAAAACCATGAGAAAACGAAAATTAGAGAAATACACAGCATTTAAGGGAAACTCATTTCAGACGGTCTTATCGAAAATATGATGCGTGTTGATTAGACAGATAGCGAAGATATGACGCCATATCTCAGACGAGAGCGTGAGATTCGGAAACAGAAGTAGTCTCTCACCGATCTCAGCGGATCGGTTACACCAGAAACCCAGTCCGCTTAGAAAGCGAAGAGCCGATAGGGATCGGAGCACCATTGTAACGAACCATCGGCGTAATTGAAGCCGCAATTACATCTCCTCGACTTGTTCATCCGTTTTTACCCACATAAATTCAAAATAGGATTCTAATAAAGAAACGCGCGTTCGCATACCGCGGCTAATGCAATTCCGTGGAAAGTCATGAGTTTTCCACGCGCGCCCTGATTGCGTGTCTTCCGAGAAAGTGAGATCTGACATTCAAGTAAAGATCGCGAGTATCCGCATCGAATCTAATATGCTATAGAATAGCTAATGAAAGTATTTCCTGAAAAAAAACAAACGATACAAATTTTTATTATTTCATTTATATCGCAGCTTATACATCGCAGGTGTACAATTGATAATCGTCGTGATGCACGATCGTCTCCGCGTCTTTGTAACTTTCGCACGATAATTTACCTGGGTGCGGCATTCTAAGAGCGTGTGGGTGTCTGACTTCGCCTCGATGACCTTCGACCGTTCCCCCTTTCGTAGCCTGCCCCCCTTCGCCTCCCGCGAGGAGTATCCGCGCGCAACGCGCACAAAGAGTTGTCTCGCGCCTCGCTATCTGCTGCAGCGTTGATAAGATTTGCCACCCGAAACGCTCGTTCGTCATCCTGTAAACGGCTCGCAACGCGACACGCAGGGTCCGCTTCTTTATAGCGCTGCCTTTCGGGCGCGAACAACGATGTGATCTATTGTTTCCGAGACCGGACCCTAATCCGTTTCCCCGACTTCCGCGAGCGATTCGTCACATTAGTTTTATTAATGGTCGTCGCCGGTTATCTTAATAGCCTCCAACCGGATTCAGCTGCGCAACGGCGATTCGTCGAAAGAAGCGGACCTATCGCGATGGTCGATTGCGCTTGAGATTGCCGGTCGAGATGGTCTATTTCGCGCTAATGTCAATTTAGCGGCAGTAACGTTCGCGCGCGATTTGAGTAACGTTCTATCAATACAACGAATGTAATCTTTAAGCGCGAATTGCACACGTTGAGACAATTTCACTCTCTCTCCTGATAAGATATTTCCTAAAGATAACAGCTTCTTGACTTTATAAAAAGAGGAGTACTGGAATTTCCAGTATATGTCATATAGATGGTTCTCTGGTTGAATCACAGCTACGCCTCCGTATTCGATCGCAATCGCGATCGTAGACCAGCGGAGGTGACGCTTACGACGATATCCTACACGCCTTGACGACATACATTCCCCACCGAAATATTACGCATCTGCTTGCCTGCGCGATGGCTGTCTGTACAACGTGGCTCGTACTCCATTTCATATATGAGAAAAGGATCTCTCCTTGCCGTGGGTCCCGAGCGACGATTTAGCCGAGGACGGTTTAGCCACGGCAATGTCTTGCCGAAGGATAGAGGCGGAAGCACCGAGGCAGAGAGACGATTTCGCGCCATCGAGAAGGTCGTAAAGATCTTCCACCTTCGCTCTTGCGAGCCGCTTCACTCGCTCGCACGTCATAAACCATCTCCACGAGTCTCTACGCGTTCCAATACGATCTGATATTATTCCCGTTGTATTATATAATATATAGCCTTTTATACGCGCCGTAGGCAGTTTCGCGCACCCGGAAAATTGATAGAAGTGAAGTCGCTGGAGAAAAATGAAGAAAATCGCCGCTCGCTCGGGTCACCGTACTTGCGAAAGAAAAGGGATAATCGAGGAATACATTTTTTTTTAATTGAATGCGATCCAATTAGAGTATCACTCGAGATGTTATTTTGCAGCGGCAAGCTTGTCAAGGCGCAAGTGAATAAATCGCCTCTGTGCCAAATTAAGAAAGACAACATTTTTTATAAATAATTCAAGGTGTAATTAAAGTTTGTTTGTACAGCTAAAACAAATTTACGAGAAAAATATAACTTTGCGGTGGTTCGTGAAATCAATAATTATCGGACGTACTAAAACAAGCTTGATGAAGAGTAAGTCATTTGTATCGCGCGTTGACTTGCACATTTTCAGACACAACGTCGCGCAATTTCATTTCATCAAGATAGCCCTCGCCGACGCAAACAAAGTGCTTCCAACACGAAGTAATTAATTACGGTGATCTGATTGCACGCGATTAATCCTGCCGACTTTCGAGCGGATCATTAATTAAGGGTGAATGAATGTCCCGGGGTATGTAGGCACTACCGAGGACACGCTCATTTATTTGGAATAATTTAGTTTAAATGAGTAAACCGTCTGCACGTGTATGCGTGCGTGCGTGTGCGCGCGTCCAAAGTTCACGGTCGATATCGCGGCCGGACATTCGATTTGCATCCGAGATATGATCGATCGTTCTATTCATTCGCCAAGCAATTATTACTTAGCGATATTTATACTCAATTTACATATTATTTTTTCACGATTACGATACATGGTCCCTCGTTCGTCAGCAGCAGAGCTTTTAATTGCCTCGGGTAGCACCTGCCGCGACTCGAAACAGCTCCAAGAGCCTAGAACTGGAACTCCACGACAAAATGGATAGCGTATTTTTATTCACCGAGCTTGTCGGCAAACTCTCTATCTCTCTCTTTCTCTTTCCCTTTTTCTTTCGAGAAATTTCTGTACTTTGTACGTAAACAGCGGCGGAATGTAATTATTATTCGGTACAGCGCGGGCAGGTTTTCTTTGGTCTCGTAACTCTCCGTGCTTGCGCGCGGTAGCGAGTCTCTCGTTGAGCTTTTTATTTATACAGCTCATTGTGCCTCTCTCCTACGGTGTTACACGGCTTTTCTCGCCGGTTTTCTTCTCTCCCGCATCCGCGGCTTTCCACCTTCGCGAATCCAATTACTTCGTGCTTCCTTGCCGAAGAAGGAGCGCGACGGAGACATCGCGAGGCCTACACCTCTCTTTCCGCCTTACGTTACGTTGCACCGCTTCCACGCGCGTCTGCGCTTTCTTTCGATTCGCGTTCGTATTCACGAGCTTTGCAGGCGAGGTAAAGCGTCGCTTAAAATGCAACAGCGTTAGGCGGATGTTTTAATTTGTTTGCGCCGCGTTGAGCTAAGCCGCGTAACCGCCGCACTCTGTTGCGCATAAAAAGCCCGCGCGTGATCCACCACCCAATCTCTCCGAGGAATTCCTACTTTGTTATTTAATTATATGATCACGACTTCCGGTGTATTCACATTTTGATTATGAAAAAGAGGAGGAGCAAAAGAACGCTCTCTCTTTCTCTCGGAGCGCTCTCGCGTGATTTCGCCGTTCCCCACACCTGGCAACCTTTGTCCATAAGATCAAGCGGTTTAATAACATGATTCAAGGAGCGGCAGCGATCGGTACATTAAGGTCAGGTGGGTCGAGGTATATAAAGATAATAGCCGCCACCGACCGACCGACCGACCGATCGGCGATAGATTTTGATAGATTGAAATACATCGAAAAGTAAAGCTTGCAAATTGCAATAAACGCGCGGCCGATTCTATCAAAAAGTATAAGGGGTGTTTAGCTCAAGCTGAATGTTATCCAGTTAATAAGTTAATTACTGAAGAATATTCTTCCTATTGGACTGTCTAGATTTTAAAAGATCAGTCCAAAAAATTCCCAGAAAATTATCAAAATGTCTACAGTCGCGTAAAAATAGCTCGTCAAAAAATCGTGAATTTTTTTCTTCGAAAAAGGGTTTTGATGACATTCTATAAGAGACGAGAATCTGTCCACCGTGAAGGGCCGACGCGACGCCTTAATGATGAGATCTAAGGCGCGCAATGCGGCGATCGCCGATCGGCTCGCTCTCGCACACACTTCGCGGCGGGGTCAGGCGGGTCGCAGCGCGTAAAAATAATAATCAATCGAACGACCGGTAAGTGAGAGCTCGGCAATTACGCGGTGGCGGCGGTGCCCTGTGCTGCGGTTTGCCCCGGCTCCGCGGCCGCAGGCGAGCCGAGGACGAAGAGTGGAGAGAGAACTTCCTTCTGCCGCCTTTAATTCGCCTCCATCTCCTCCGTGCCAACCGCCTACCCCGCGCCCTCCCTTCGCGTGCGCTATCATAACGTAACAACGCGAGACTCCCTCGCTTTATTATTAAAAGTTAAAATTCCGGTGGGAGCCGGAGCGATCTTGCGGCGAGCCTCTCTACAGGCAACCTCATCCTCTCGATCTTCTCTTCCTTCTCCCGTCCTCTTCCCTCATCTTTCTTCCTCCCTCTCTCTCTCTCCCTCCTTCGCTCTTTTTCCGACTCGCTCGATTTACGTTCTTCTGTTCTTTTTTTCTGTAAACTCGTACAAACGTTTATTGGCGCGATACTCTGTGTTCATAACGGCCGCTGGTAGCAATCGCGTATAACTGCATGTATATCCTGCGTTCGCGCGGAGCATCCCCATAGATAATCGTATTACCATCTATCTTGTACGCCGCTTCGGGACGTCGAATCGAGATTCGAAACACGCGGCCCTTGTCTTCCGCCTTTTAGCCGCGAACGACGCTCTCGAAAGTTTTCTCGCGGTCGGTCGGTGGAAACGCGCCGGCGCGTTTCTTCTCACACGTTTATCATAATTCGACACGTACAGCACATGTTGTCTCGAATTAAGGGGGATTAGTGAATTACACAAGCCGTCGAGTTTTAATTAAACTAAAATTTACCGTTTATCGTCGACTTTCATTGCCGGGGATTTCACCGGACCGCGACGATGTACGGCGAGTGTGTGGTCTCGATATACCGGCGATTTCGCCTGCGATTCGACAACGAGTTTTTCTCGCCGAACCGCTTGACAACCGGTACTGTCGAAAGGTGGTAAAACTGTCCACCGAAGAGTAAAGAGAGCGGAACGAGAACGGCGATGCATGTGTGCACATCGTGTGAATTACGCGACGCGTCGCGTCGAATTGCCATTTACGTAGATTGATTGAAACGCGCTCGCGATACCGACGTCGCGGTCGCCGTGTTTTCGAACCAAACCGTAGTTAGCCGCAAAATTTTCTGTCAGCGAGAAAATATTAGTGCAAGAGAGAATATGGAAAAATTAAAAAAGAAAACGAATCGCGCACATAGTATAAATAGCACAAATAGTGCATATAAATCGGTGGACACGATTTTTTTTTCCAAGCATCAATTATAAAAACAAGCAATAAAACTTTTATTCGCCAGTGAATAATTAACAAGAAAATATATTAGATGTAATCGACACAACTGGCCAAAATTTTTTTGAAAAATTCACAACGTTTCGACCATTGGTTCTGGTCCTCTTCAGGTGTTAATAAATTATAATAAATAGATTAAGACGAACATTCTATGAATGTGGCGTAGTGCCTAATAAA
>NJRQ01000008.1:930713-999277 GCA_003063805.1 Aphaenogaster ashmeadi | reverse complement strand
TAATTAAAGAACGTGTTAAGAAGCACGTCTGTAACACTCAACGGTTGTCAAAAGAAATGGTCGAAACGTTGTGAATTTTTCAAAAAAATTTTGGCCAGTTGTGTCGATTACATTTAATATATTTTCTTATCAATTATAAATGTGATTATGGTGATTGATTATCGCGAGAGGAGAAGTAAAATTATAACGTAATGATCTCTTTATTAGAAAAAATTGGCATAAAGAACACATATTATACATTTCTGCTTCGTGATTGCATTAATTCATAACCGGATAGAAAGGAAAAATTCGAAATTCCTCGCGTTTCACATTTTGATGGAATCTCGTTTGCGCGGGGATGTAAACTGTTCGGGGAATGTCGATCGAAGTGGGATATTTTTGCTCGCGATATGCTCCTTTTTTTTTCTTACGGTTAACGACGCGGTAACCCTTTTGCGGACGACGACGGACGGCGGGGATGATTCGACGGACAGGCGATTCGCGCGATTACATATTATGCTAAACACGCGAAAATGGCTTTTTAAATGGAACATCTACATTTATGTAGTCAATGTAGCGTCCACGGCCGCTGCAGCTCCGCGGACGATCGCCCGGTTGAACGGCAGGAGCGACGACGAATTAAATGCAATTTTCGTTCCACCGAGGCATGCATAACAAATTGACGAACGTCTTTATACTTAGAAACTGCGTGCGACGTTGTGCACGTAGCACGGGGGCGGGACGCTATTTCGTCGCACGGCCGATTTACAATCCGATTATTATGCCTGCATAATGTCGACTGTCCTCTCATTCTCCCCCGTCCTGCGTGTAAGCACGTACTCAACTACGTATAATACGAGCGACGAGAGTGGTGCGAGCGGAATTTCTAAGCGAATGCAATTTAAAAAGGAGCAATAAAGCGAAAACTGGCTACCGGGAGGAGTAGTGCCGCCGCCGCTGCGGCCGCCGCCGTTGCTACGCTCGATCCTTAAAATTGAAAATTAAACGTTTCGTAGCGCACTGTGAATTTTGAGTAGCATGTCTAACCCGTGCCTTCACGCTTTTTCTGTTTCAGGATCCGACTTCCGTGAGTATAGGTCATTAAGTTACCAGCCAAATGCTACAAAGTAATGGGTTCGGGCCGGCAGAGAAAAGCCGAGCCGATAGTCGGCAATTAATTGCGGAGCGCCGGTTCTTTTGTGGGCACGAGAGCTCGCAGAGCGCATTCACGAACGGCGAGAAGTTTTGCGCGTATCGGCATGCATGTAGTTTACATTGTTAATCATTAAAAAGTATGCCGCGCGAGGGCAAGACGAAATGAAATCTTAAACCGTAGCAATAATTCGTAACTCGGAAAGGCTGTGCGGCAAAACTTCTCCGGTCGATACCATTAACGGTGCATATTTTTGTTACATACACAACACGTTGGAATCGACGTCTAATCTTCGTGTGGACATCGCTGTGAACCATATGCAGGGCGTAAGTATTTTACACTTTTGTCTTTTTAATACCTACACGGAAAGAACGGCTAAGGTTGAGACAACTAAAATAACAATGTTGCTGTATGAATTGTTGGGGCATCTACATTGTTTTGTGTAGTGTATCTATATATGTTTGTCTCAACATTCACCATGTTTGCTGTACCAAATGCATATATAGTTGCCTTCACATCAATGTGAATGTGACAACTACAGACGTGGCTGTACCAAATATTACTATTATTGTGGTTGTGGCAACCGTAATTATGCATCTGGTAACCTTATCGTTTTTTCCGTGTAGGTATTAATAATATTAATACTTTTAATACTTAGAACACGCGAAGTTGACATGGCTATCTTTCGACATTTATTGACGTAAATTGTTCGAAATATACGCCGAATAATACTTACCCGTAATTTTCGCACAAGCGCGCTGTATTTGAGAGGTTATCCGTAGGTCTAAGGCCCGTCCAACCGATAATTATTATTCCATTTCTACCAGCAATAATGAACGAGGAACGGTTGAGAATGGTATCTAATTAGTCGAAATAATAACAATATTCGCAACATGAAACACGAATTAACTACAAATTATACGCTAACTGTACAAATTATCGAGTACTTTCCACCTGCTCGTATCGTGCAACATTGTACGAGAGAAGTTCCAAAAATAAGATACGCTCGAAGAAAATATAGATTACAAATTTATTTTAATTTTTCAAATATATAGATACTAAAATAAAGCTTACCATAGCTTATTAGTTTTATTAGCATTTTCTATTATTTTATTTTTAATATTGAAAGAAAAACTAGCATATAGTGTGTGAACGATACTATGACCTTGCCGATTAACGCGCGACGACAATACGATCGTTCTGATAATTCGAAGGAGGGGGAGGGGCGAAGGAGACTTGCAAACCCCGGGCCCGAATACGAAACGACGGGACGGATAACTGACGTCTCTATAGTAGTAAAACTGAGACTGTGGCATTCGTGTCCCGATGGGGGTCCCCAGACGTCGTCGGAGACATCCAGCGCCGCGGGGGACCATTGTCTCAGGGGGATCCCAAGGGCGAGCCACGACGAAGGGCCAACCCCGGTTTGACACGCACGAGGGGGTCGTAGCACCCCGTCGCGCCCCTCACGAAATTAATAACTGAAATTCGAGTATTCCTACTCGGGCCAGAAGTTATCGCGCTGAGTCTTCCGCCATGGGCCCTACGACGGACCCCACGACCCCACAATCCGAGTGTCGCACACCCACGCGACGTATACGCCGAAAACGAATGTCGGTTAAATGACTTATAATAAGGTCGGACATGATTTACGGTGTTATTTGCTATTGGAGCGTGTTAGAGAGGGACGCACGCAATCTTGCGACCTCGCGTCGTGGTTATGTCCTGATCTCACTATTAACCTTTACGCTGCCGGCATTTTTTCATTAAAATAGTGTTCTTTTTTCCCCAAAATTTCTCTATATAAATAACATATACATTGCGCAGAATTTCGAGATTTGTTCAGAGCCTGGCTTTCCCGGCAGTCTAAAGGTTAAACGCCCATACATTCAATAGTTGTAAACGGAATAGCGTTTGAAGAGCCTCTCTCGTCGAGGAAAGACCGCCTCGAAATTTATTAGGGGATTCTCGAAGCTTGATGAAACCTGACCGACGATTTCCATCGGCCGTTCGGAAATAAACCGAGAGGCAGGTATCGCTCGCCCCGCATACCACGGCGTCTCAAATTTCCACATCGGCCACTGCCTTTTTCACTGTCGCGTAGGTATATCGCGAGCGGTGCTATAAGCGGGCAATTAAAAGCATGCAGCGGGGACATTTATGTTCGCACTAACTGCCCGTTAAGACGGGGAACCACCTAACCGTGGAAGGTGTAATTGGCCGGCATGCTGAACCTGCAGCTCGTAAAAGCACAGCGGGCGTGCCTCGCCGTCCTGCAGTTTTTCCGGCGTGACGTTTTACAAATCACGCTTTTCGTTAGATTCATTGTTTAACACCGATTTCAATTTTGTAAGCGCTCGGCAACCGTAAACGACGTAAGACCGTCTCTCCAAGAGAACGGGGAAACCAACGTTCCATGAGAACACATAGTTTCTCGGCGAGTTCATGGTATATAAAATTCAACGGCGATCGTCAGGTAAAAAAAACAACTTGTAACAAATTCGAACGAAAATTCATTTTGAAGTAATTAAAAAATAACTGTTCCTGGTTCGTTAATTAAAAAGGTTTCGCCGGGAAATGGAAAACTAATCATAAACAAATTTACAAGTATACACCGGAACAGTGCGTTGCCGATCCTCGTTCTTAACGTTCTCGTCAAACGCATAATGGGCTGCACGGTTAGATAAGCCGCGAGGCAAGAACATCTGGACGTTAAAAAAGAAAAATGAGTTGTTATTGCTGCGGTTATTAATATAGATCTACCGGCGGATAGCGTAATTGTGCTACAACGTAGTCAGCAAGTATAATTTTAATTGCGAGATAAACCGTCATTATGGCAGCCTTGTTCCCTCTACGAGCCCACCCATCTTTTGTATGTAACAAAGAAAAACTAGCTTCTAATGCGCCGTGTCAAGATAAAATGTTTCCATTTGTTCTGACAGACCGATGTGAATAACAGGAAAAAGAGAATCGCTTTCGATCTTACGAGCTGTACGTGATTAGGTGCACGATCATCCTCCTTTCCTCGCGGCTTGAAATATACCATTCTATTAGTGCGACGTTTTTATCGCGTTGTAAAAAAATTCCTTATTTTACTATAAAAGTATTACGTTCCTTTTACGATCGCGATCGCGAGATACGGCACCGGACGTAACAATGTTATTAGCATAGATCTAACATAGGGATAGTGTAATTGCGCTACAATGTAACCAGTCAGTCAGTCGTAATACAGAGTGCTTTACAGGTACGCACTTCGCACTCTACGCGCGAAGGAGAGGCAGTTGGAAGGTGGAATTGTCTCGACAGAGCGCACGCAGCATTACATTTTTTATTAGTACGCACGCCGCTCGTTACGCTATCGTTCACTCGTACGAAGACACGCATTCCCGGCGATCCATTTCTCTTTCTCTCTCTATATCACACACATAAACACACACAAACACACATACATTCTTTCTTTCTTACTCCATCTTTCTCTCTCTCTTTTGCGCGATTTCGATTAAAATGCCAGACGCCGGTAGCAGAAAGAGATTCGCCGTGATACGCGATATTGTTACGCGTGTACACGTTGTAACTGTCCGGATCCGTGACGGAGTCACGCGATATGCATTATGCACGCACGTAACGCCGCGCGGAGCGGCAGCAGACGCGTTTCCGCCGCCAGTCCCACGATGCACCACAGCTCAGTGGACGACTCTCGCTCGCTTTGTGAGAAACGAGTCATTGACGTGCAGCCGTTTGCATTTTCGCGTACGCGGAAAAAAGGGGAGAAGAAGAGGCGCGGGCTCTCTATCTCTCGCGAGTCCTATACATTATTTATACCGCGGGGGAAAACCTGGGTTAAATGGCGCGAGCACAATGACGGCGCGTTAATTACACACATCGCCGCGTCATTATTTTCGACGGCACACCGGCGCGGCGGCGCAATTTAGCGCGCGTATCTTACATAAATGCAATTACTATCACGAAACACCTACGTTCGTGCGATACTCCGCGTATCGAAGCTCTACCGCGACCGAGCTGTTGCGTTTAGCCCCGACGAAAATACATTCCACGCGTGACATAACGGGCATACGCAATGTTCCGCGAAACGTCTGGCAGGAATATTACTCGAGTAGAAAGCGCGTCTGTACGCGAATGTAGAATTATATACGTTTGTGAATCTCTGATTCAATGCGCGAAACAAAAAATTGGGAAACCGTGGTTTGGAACGTGGCTTTGCGCGCGGAGAGAAATCTGGTAGCCTTATCTCCGAGAGAGATATACAGGATGTTTCAGAATTGCACGGCATTATTTTAGGGAAATATTTTCTAGGTCAAAATGAACAGAAAAGTTTATATAAACATATGTCCCAAACTTGTTTATTAGTAAGATATTAAAGAGTAAAGATTATGTTTAACAGTAAAACATTTAAAGTATGTTTTCGAAGTGGCCGCCGTTTTGTTGAATGCAGCAATCAGCACGATGAATCCATGTTTCTGTGGCACGCCTTATGGCATCAGGATTATTCCTGATAGTTGCTGCAGCTTCCATTTTTTATCTTCGAAGATTTGTAAAAGTATTTAATTTATTGTAGACCTATCGGCACGCAAGAAGAATTAAGAAATCGCATAATGGAAGCTGCAGCAACTATCAGGAATAATCCTGATGCCATAAGGCGTGCCACAGAAACATGGATTCATCGTGCTGAATGCTCCATTCAACAAAACGGCGGCCACTTCGAAAACATACTTTAAATGTTTTACTGTTAAACATAATCTTTACTCTATTTAATATCTTACTAATAAACAAGTTTGGGACATATGTTTATATAAACTTTTTTGTTCATGTGTTGACCTAGAAAATATTTCCCTAAAATAGTGCCGTGGAATTCTGAAACACCCTGTATATATATATCCCGGCAGCGGTGAGAAAACTCGTCTCGATAATTCCAACGTAAGTTTCTTCTCGCGCGGCTAATCCCATTTCGCGCCTGGCGTCGTTGTTCGCAGGTGGTGAAAACTAATCGTGAGACAAATCCGGCGCTCCTGGCTTTCCCTCTCGCTCGCGAAATGAATTTAACATTTTTCCAACTTCTTCCCCAGGTATTGTCCGCGCGTAATGAAGGGACGCGATAAGAGGAGCCGGCATGAGCGTTGCTCCCGGAGCGACTTTCACCGCCGCGATCTTCGTCGGCCATCTGTCGCGGCGAGCCGACGGCGATCGGCCGCGAAAAAATGTCGCGACGTCGCGATTCGCGATGCACCCTTCCGCGATGCACGGGCCCCCCGATGCCGATCGCGGTGGCTCATTTACGACAGCTGCATTATCCCTATGCGACGCGCCATTACTTTTATTAGCATAATGACAGGCGAACAACTCAATTTGCATGGAAAATCACATAGGCCTCGTAACGAAGCTCGCCCGCAGATCCGTAATAGTCGTTCTATCGGCGTACATACGGGTATAAATTATATTTCGCATATTACATATCGTATGATATATATTTAATATATACAATATTATATATATATATATATATATATATATATAAAATATATAATATACGATATGTGAAAAATATAGGCGCAGTGTACGGAAAGGAGAGATCTTCTAGTTTGAGTCCATGGCGAAGACCTCTTCGGGGATACTACGCGCTCTTTCTCTCTTTCTCCCTCCTTTTTTCTATCTCTCTTCGCGCTGGATAATTCCGTATCATCATCGAAATTGCCCTCGATCGTCGTCATCCTTCTCGTCCGCGGCTTGATTGAGAGTAGTCGAGGATCGTTTGCCACCGCACCTGATCCAATCGTCCATTCGATAATTGGCGCCGGTAATGAGACGCAGGATTACATGCTCAGATCGTTCAGGCAAATTTTTGCGGTGAAAAAAAAATAATAAAAGGAATGGCGCGCCGTTTCTCTCAAAAGGAATAAAACGACGAGCGATATTGCCCGAAATTGTTTGGGCGAAACGGTTTGCGAAACACTTGCGCTCGCGATTCGCACTCGATTCACTTGAAGTACAGCTGTCTAGAAATGAAGATAAATGCGAAGTGATGTTCAGGGCGTGTAACAATTATCACGCGATTATTTATCGATCGTTGCTGAAGTCGACGGATACAAATTCGACGAAGTCTGCGGTACCTTAATAAGAAAGTGCAGACTTATCGATACATTATACTTCAAACACTTCTCTTAAGATACCATCTTAACGGCGAAAGATACGCAACGTTTTGCATTTTTGACATTATTACAGTTATATCGGCTATGATATTATGGAAATCGAGCTGATTATAATCAATATTTTGTTGATACTTACTTTTAATGGAATATTTTAACGCGAATTTTTTTCTGTGTGCGTGTGGGCTTGTGTCAAAACCCATTAACTCCAAGCGCGATATTACTGTAAGTCGAAGTGCTGCGTTTCAACACGAAAGAAAAATGCGTAAAACGTTAAAACAAAAAGAGGAAATATTTTTCCTGTCCCTTCCAAAGAGAACGATAAAATTTAAATACCCCTATCATTACTCCAGTCAGTTTAGTTGTGCCCCGAGATTGACAAGTCATAAAAATCGTTTCGCGTTCCGAGCTTGACGCGTCGCATTTTTCTTTTATGCGTCGATCGTTAAGCCAGATCGTCGTCCTCGCGGTATCGCGACGACCTGAGTGACGTGGATGAAGTTAACGGGCCTGATCGCTCCGATTTTGGCGCCGAACGCCGTGAAACGCGATTACGACGCCACGATCTCGGACGCGACGATACGGATCTGGCGAAATATTATGTAAATAGAGGCGTGCGTTAAAACGCGCGCGATCTAGAACCCGCCTCTCCTGCCTACCTGCCTCTGCTCGCCTGCCCGGCAGGAGATATCGGGCGGATATAAAAGGAGCATAAAGTAACATTTAGCGCGCGCGCGCTTAAACAAAATTGCTGTAATCCCCGGTCGAGGCGGGCGAAAGCGGGGAAAAGAATCGCGGACGAAGGGGTACGACGGGGCGCAGAAGGAGAGAGAGAGAGTGAGGGGAGGAAGGAGGGAAGGAGGGAGCGAGAGGGCATTAACATACCGATTTACATAATGCGTATAATTCGAGCAATTATGAAGGGAAATATACACAATTTAATATAATGGCGGATGTTTAGGGCCGGCGCTATATCTACCGCGGGAGATCTCTTCGGTGTGCGACTAGAGAGAGAGAGAGAGAGAGAGAGAGCGCGAGAGAAACCCCCCTCACGCATTGCGTATGCAGACGCGCGGTGCATTCGCGAGAAGGGAAGATAGGGGCACTCTATCGATTGTTCCACGCACGTTACGCGGATGCGTACCGCGCGTATGTCGCAGACGATGATCGTGATCGGGCTCGGTGAGTTAAGCGCGATCTAAAGCGCCGCGTATCCTGGCCGACAAACGAGGACGTCATATTGTACATATCTTTACGAGTGTCGCTATTACAACGACGACATGAAATTACAAAATACAGCGAAGACACCCGTGAGACCCCGATGGTATCCGGACGGGCAGGAAGTGATATAGTCTTAACAAGACGACATTTCGAAATTGCAGAATGCGTTTTGGCGATAAAAAAGCGTAGTGGTAGACGAGTGTGGTAACTAACGTATTTACATGCTACATCTAACATTGTTATCTCGATCCTTATACGGTGCTATAATTGCTCGTGCGTCTTTGAATAATAGCATCATAAGAAGCAACTTTCTTCCGCTTCGCCACACTCGCCACTGTCTCTTTTACGAAGTAACGCGTCGTTTTTTTTTTACAGTGCATGGAAAGAACGGTTTTGCCAAAATATCTAAAAATTTAATACAAATTTGAAAATAACTTTGTTGAATCATTAAAATAATTGTGAAATGTAAAAATTTTTTGCAACGGTATCATTATGTTTGAGTGTCATAATTATTTTGAGATGATCCAATAACATTATTTTCAGATATATGTATATCTGGCTAAATTCTTAGATACTACAGCAAAACCGTTCTTTCCATGTGAAATTTCAATTATACGGCTGCAACTGGAAAAGATCTCGGTCTTCAGAATTTTATATAGCTACAAATCTCAAAGCGATAAAATCTATTTTATTCTATAATCGACACGATAACTCTTTCGAGGAGAGGTCCGCGAGATGAAAAATGGCGTATCCATATTAATCGTAAAAATATGACGAAAAAGCTTGACGGATGAATCGCCACTCTTCAACTTCGAAAACGTCTGAGAGGTTAGCCCCTAATGACGAAGCACCTTCACGCCTACCTTTTACTAGACAGACATTGATTGATATAACCGGCATTTCTAACGTATTTTAATTTGTATTTTCACACAACGAACATGAGTTTTCCCGGGGTGGCTGGCACGTATCTCGCTCGAGCTGTCGGACACTAATGCCATAATTATGACGAAAATATTGTGCGAGATAAACGTATCTTTCCGTTCCTAATGAATAAAAATGTAAGAGATAAGGTAGCGCTCGGTGTAGTTACTTTTTAACGAAGTGCGTGTGATAATGACTGCGCAGATTTCCTGCTCATACTTTGTGATCCTTAACGTGTTTAACTAAACATACATATCTATAAAACATATTCTATTTATTATGTACGTTTTTAGTACTCTAAGTTGATTTAATAATTGTACATATATTAATATTTAATAGTTAATATTTTATCCACCCTTTACGTTCGTCTTAATAAGGAGGAACTACGGAAAGAATGGTTTTGCTGAGAGAAATATTTAAAAATTTGGTCAGATACAGATCTGAAAATAATTTTGTTCGACCATCAAACTAATTAAGAGTAGGACGCTCAAAATAATTGCTAGAATATTAAAACTTTTTGCAGCATTATCATCATGCTTGAGTGTCCTACTTATTATTAGTTACTTTTGATGGTCTAACAAAATTATTTTCAGATCTGTATTTGATCAAATTTTTAGATATTTCTGCAAAACCGTTTTTTCCGTGTACCAATGTGTAAAGTATGTAATTTACAATCGAATCTGGTATTATCGATTGGAGAACATTTTTTTCCGCGCGTTAATATTCTACCTGTTTTTATCGTATCGCTCGTGGTATTGCAATAATAGAAAGATCACGAGGAGGGAGAAACGGGATGGAGATATTTCCGGAATTCCACGTGAAATGTGTTCCCCGAAAGCGGATAACTAACGAGACGGGCCACGTTTATCAGTTGTGCAGTACGCGGCGGGCGTACGCGGTCTCATTCCAATTAGCGTTACAGGCTGAGCTAATTGCTCGATATAAATCGCCGCGACTTAAAAAGTTTGAATAATTAGGAGGGGGCCGCAGGTGCTCGGGCTCGGCTTTATATATGCGCGTTTGAATATTTAGCACAGTTTGCATCACGGTTCTAATGACGCGCGCGCCTCCTTATTATCGCCGGCGGTTAATAAGAAGGAGGGACTCGCGTCGCTTTTTATACGCACTCGAGAACGATTCGCTGCATCGCGCATGCCGCTAATAGGGCTCATTAGCGTTCGCAAATCGCATGACAGTCCGCGCCACCGGCGTATAAACATCCGAAAGTAAAGATCAGTTGTCTCTGCGATTAGATTTTTTTAATGCATAAGCATAGCACTGATAATACCGCTATCGGAATGGATGCTACTTTCATCAATACACAGTCGCTCTTTGGACGCATCTTTCCTTTGTACAATATTATTTTCCCGTTAATTTATTTAGTATGCTCAAAAGCTGCTCGATATTTTCTTAAGATGTACGTCGAGCTGACGGGACATCACGTAATATTTAATTCGCTCGTGATCATGAGCTGGCAGATCAGAATGACCAAGGGAACATTGATAAGACGACAATCGGTGGTGGAGGTTCGAGAGGGCGAAGGAGACTCACTGACTGACTGACTGACTGAAGGAAAAGGAGAACGAGGAAGAGAGGTCCGTTCGGCTCGCGCGTATCTCAAGATCTATCTGAATAATAACGTGTACGACAACATGTCAAATTATACAGAACCGCGACGCACGCAGACCCCTAGAACTCACACACTCGCGAGCGACCGCGTACGTGCGTGCGTGCTCGCGTGCGTGCGTGCGTGCGTGTCGCGCGTTCGCTCCCATGTCGGCATCGGTGGACAGGAGGGAGGCTCCGGGGGTGGTACGAGGGCGACATGTGTTTCGCGGTGGCGGTGACTCTCTACAGCAGTTTTATAATTGCCCGACTCGTTGGATATCGTGCCCGCTCGTTGAACGAGATTCGCGAAACACCGTCGCGTTTCCACCAACGGGAATCGAGTCGATCTTAACCCCGCAATCCGCCCTTCCTCCTCAATTATTACCTTCCTGTGCCAGGGCCGCTGCTTCTTTTAAAAAAAGAGTACTCTCCGCTTCTCAGCTTCTGCAAGATATTTTGTTACAATCATATGTAGCGGAAGAGAAAGCTGATTTAAACGAAATATGAATATCGTGCCCCATAACAGAAAGCTTCCTACGCTCTTTGCGTTTATCCCGAAGCTTGTTTCCGCAGTCTTGAGAAATGCAAAGAATCCTAGAGGCATTCCGCGAAAATAATCTTTGTGTAAAATCGAAAGCAGAACACTATTTGATGGAAACCAGAGATCTTCCGAATAAGCTAGCGACGCTTCTTGCACGCGGTTCTTGCAAGTCGCACACAGCGTCGCAGTAATCCTTTCTTCCTGGCAGGGTACGGTTCTTGCCTCCCGACTTAGCCGACCCTGCGCACTTCCACCATCTCGTCACGGAGCTACCGGTGACAATTAAATCACAGCTCCCGCTTGATCATGACGGATCGCCGGCGTAGCCTCGCGCGCGCGTCCGCGTCGTTGCACGCTTCCGACCGCTACTTTGCCTTGGAAATCTCCTCGAGTTTTCCTCGCCAACGTCTCGGCGGATCGCGCAGATATCGCGATCCTTGTTCCGACGGTCTGCACGCGGAGTTGAGCCCTTAAGCCCTATTCAAACGATACGGTATCCAAGCGACAAGTGCACGAGACGTAACGTAGTCGAGATTAGCGACGACAACGTGTGCTCGAAATGTCGCATGGCAAATGGCATCAGTGACAGGGGATACGATTTTTGGGAATGATGTTGACGCGACGCGCTAAAAATCAGATTGTTCGGATAAGCCTTTACCGCGCCGCGACATTATACCGTATCGCTGGCCATCGCCGGCCGGTACACGATCGTCGACCGCGTACCAACGGCGTGATTGCTGCCTGTCAACAATCGTCGACGTATATACCGGCGATAATTCGTCTCCACAATCGTCGGTCCGCCGCAACGCGGTAATGACAACGATGATGGATCTGCGGCGCGACGCTGAACTTTGTTTGCTCGGGGGCCACGCGACGTATATGCAAATCGTGCTTGCGCGCTTGTGCTATATAAATAAGGTCTTAATTAATACTAACGAGGCTGACGCGCAGATACGTGTAACTATCGTCTTTTCTGTTTCACGCCTCGTGCCTGCCTGCCATACATCCCGGATGGACGGATATATGCATACTCATCGTGGATCACCGCAGTATGTAAGTACGATGTTTTATTAATATTGTTGCGATCATTTATCATGTACGAGGAAGTCACGTGCATGGTAGTCAATCCAGAGGACAACCGAATTAGAAAAGATTAACGGCAGTCTCAGCGTTCGAGTACGGATAGTGATTTATCATCGGAAATCAGAGGGTCCGATTAAAAATTTCCTGCTATTGTACGCAACAGATCCGTACTCTGCGTATTTTGATTTACGTAAAAAATGGCGAGATTGGCCGCCGGCATTATTCCGAGAAAGTATACGCTCACCCTTTTACCGGCTTTCGCGCAAATCATCTCGTGGCCGCGTCGAGAAATCGGGACGGGCACTCGTTCTCTCAATTATCGGTTATCATCAATCGAAATTACTTTATCGATCTAAAGCGCTGCTTTATTAGCCTCGCCAGCCTGGCCAGCACGGCGGCTTTCGATTACTCGGCAATGTCGGCTTGTCTGATGTTGCTGCTGCTCTCATTATATGGAATATGAGCCCGTGCTAGAGCTCTTCTCTCAGCGGCCCTTCGATGCCGCCTATCTTTTCACCTTTCTACCAGCCACCCGTGTCGGCACGTGATCAACCACGTCTGGAATCTCTCTGCGCGAGCTTCCACTTGAAGCTTCCACTTGGTACGAAGTTCTCTCGTCATTGATGCCTTTCGGTATCGATATATTGAGATCTCAAATAAACTTGGAAAGAATAACCCTTCGAGAGAAACGGATAAGTTTTTGTATTCGTTCTTAAAAACAAGCGCATCGCTCTCATTTTTCTTTTTATTTTTGCATTCGTCACATTCGGGGGGAAGAATGGTTTTGCTGAAATATCTAAAAATTTGACCAGATACAGATCTGAAAATAATTTTATTAGACCATCAAAGGTTACTAACACTAAGTCGGACGCTCAAAATAATTGCTAGAATATTAAAACGTTTTGCAGCATTATCACCATGCTTGAGCGTCCTACTTAGTTACTTTTGATGGTCTAACAAAATTATTTTCAGATTTGTATTTGGCCAAATTTTTAGATACTTTAACAAAACCGTTTTTTCCGTGTACGTTTACAAAATATACAATTATATCTCTTATATATTATATCTAGAACACACGAAGTATCGCGGTTGACTATGGTTGATTATGGATATGGCCATGGTTTGAACCACGGCGGAAGAAAGGCAGGAGGGGAAGGTAATCAGGTATATGGCAGAGCGCGGAGGACTCGCACGGGGTCCACGGGCACCCATGGACCGTGGACTCTGCGGCCTGCGGTACTGGCCGAGTACGTCGGGGCTTGGGGTTAATACGGTGGCCGGTGATGCACGACCGACGCAACGCTGCGGGCAGAGCGGCTGACCGCACGCCAGCTGCCCAATGCCGGTCCGACCTGCCCGCAAAAATCTGTAGCTGACCCTTGTGCCCGCGCGCGGAGAGTTGTTGCACGCTGCCTCCTCTTCCCCGGAGCGGCACCCTCGTGTCGTGTTGCGTCCTCTCGCACTCGGGATATTACTCTTGTCGGCTATATCGGCTCGCTCGGTCCATCACTTAATGCCGTACAGGGTGTTTCCAAATTGTTGCCGGGCGAAATACCAAGGACACTGCGCTCCAGAACTAAATGGAAAGACCTGGTAAAGGCGCTCGTCTGAGTACCATTTTAATTGAGTCGGCCAACATTAAAAGGATACGACAGAGAAAGAGAGAGAGAGATATTCCATTAAGCTTTTAATGCCTTCTGTACTAAAAACACTTATATAAAACTAAACTTGACAAAATATTTAGTATATTACAAATTAATAAATCTTGATTCAACAAAAAATGATCTCTGAATATAATAGCTCTTTTTTAATATTTATTTTATAGAATTATTTTTTTAGTTGAATAACTAAGATTTTATAATACCATCAGAAAAATCAGATGGAAATGTTAAAACGTATCATCATTCACGTTTCGCGAATCTCTTTGTTATATTATATAAATCCACGAAAAATATCCGTAAAATTTTACTTGGCCACTACGAAAGAGGAAGGTATCGTTAAATTACATATAAAATTTTATTAAGTCCCATGCCCCTTCGCGTACACGAAAGCACGGTGCTCGGTAATGGGGATGGCTGCAACAACGGACGATATTGGAATTTCACGCACGCCTGCACGGCAGCAGAGGTAATTGCGTTAAACGACGCGGACGCGTATGCGACTTCTGGTGCCTATTTCTGTGTCAACTCGTACCCCGCGCCGCGTAAATAATGGGATTCTCATCGCGCCTCTCGCTTGGTAACAACGACAAAGGAAAACGGCGTGGCCGATCCCTTCTATTATGCGTCATCATTGTCAACCGTACGTCGCCATCGATGCGTCGTCGTTATCACCGTCGTCATCTCGATCGCCGACAGAAAACCGAACGCCCGCCGACTAACAACGCACTCGCGTGACTCACGCGCGTCATATTAATGCGACGAATTCTGGAGTTCCGGCGGGAACTTTGGCTTTCCAGGGGATTCGACTTTCGATTCTCCTTCGTGCCTCCCCCTGTCCCTTATTACAAATCGGTTCCTTTGCATTCACGCGTCGATCGCGTTAGCGGCTCTGCCCTCCCAAGTTGTATTTCCAAAAAGCGACAAGCGTGCAGTACGTGAATGCTAATGATGCCTGACTCTCGTCTTCCGTTAGCTAACGAGGAATATCGGAGTGTCACGAAAATACGCAAATCTGCTGGAATTTCTCTCGACCATTATCATAATCTGAGCTTGATTTTTTAACTTAATCATTTGACAATCACATGTATTTTATAAATCCATGAGAAATTTGCAGACAACGATCTCGTTGAAACCAGTCAATATATGTCCTGAATTCTGTAAACTGTTTTTCGTAGATACGAGATTTATTTTATACGAGATCTATCTTCCCATTTTAATACTGACGTATCACGATTGATCTTGATATCTTGGAATGTATTCGCGAGCCTTCCATTGGAATGCCTCCGCGCAGCCTCGAAAACAATATTTTATTTCCGAGAAGACGCGGATTATGTAGGCGTTAATATGTAATTTCGAGCGAGATACTCATGTCTAAAGACGTTTCGCGTGGGAAAGATTCTCATTCAAGCGCGATGCGCTTCCTATATACCTCGATCGAACCCGAGGGCCCGGACGCATCGCGGTAATTTAATTGACGCGCGCTGAAATTGCCGCAAAAAAAGTTCATCTCTTCCTTTAATGCTCCCTTTCCTTTCCCAGCCAGATACCAGAGCGAACGTCCACGCTTCCCACACTTTACGCGAACGCATACTGATTCGCCCGTAATTAATAAACGCATCGTCTGCGAAGAAGAACTTCGGCACTTCGCACACAATTCGCTGTATCGATCCTTTTATCCCTCGGATAACTATTAAAAATAAAATGGAGAACGCTTTGAGAAAGGATTCAACGTTGCGGCCCACTAAATCTTCGCGGCTAGATCTCGTAAACTGTTCGACAAGGAGCTATTCCGAAGCTCGGCGCCGCGAACAATCCGAACGGTCGTCGAAGGAACTGATCCTGTAACTTTCACAAAAGCGTAACGGGAGGAAAGTTTGCCGGTCGTTACGTTTCAAAGGGGACTGGCACGAGCGAGTCGCGCAATTGGATTAGCATCGCCACACGACCAAGTGTATCAGACGAGGCCATCGTCTCGTCTAGTCTCGTCTCGTCTCGTCTCGTCTCGCCTTGCCTTGCCGGACTTCTCGAACTAGTTCGTTCGCGGCAGATCCATCTCTTGTCAGGTAATCTCAGGTAAAATCGGTATCTGTTTGCGGTTGAAAAATTGAGTGCCATTTAAAATGATTATCATGGGCTACCCTATTGTCAGCTTTCCGGTCTGTATTCCATTGTGATTGTGGTACGGCGCCACCGTTACCTTTTCACAAACGGATTCTGGGTATATTTAATGTTCTACGAGCTACTTCTTAGAATTAATTTTACGCATTTTTGCCGCATTATTTGGCTGGTCAACCGACCGGAAAGCTCCCTCTGGTCTACTAATTTGCTTTCGGTAACGACGAAATCTCGGCTCGTCATGAGGAAACGGCCGGCGTCTTCCTCTGCGTCTTCCGTGACCGAAATCCAATTTGCATGCAACGCAGGTAGAATGGACAAGGTAATTGGTACACAGTGAGGGATTACAGATCCACGCCAAGACAATGGACATATACATCTAACTCGACATTGATATTGATATAGTGCATGCAAGAATTCCAATCAAACACGCACATTGATGAATATCAGATTATATGTTGCCGAAAGTCTAGGCGTACTGATGAATGAAGTTTAAGATTATACGTTACAGACAATCTAGAATTACAATGTAATCTCTATTTTAAGAAATATTTTACTAATATTTAACTATAATTGCAATCTTTCTAAATATTTTCTATGGAAATGGAAAATTATTAATATGTATGAAATTTAAACAGTAAAAGTATGGGTAAATCCCCTTTAAAACACGACTAGCGAAGTTTCTTCTCCCTGAAATAGAAATAAACTTGGACATCTGAATGTAACTTGGCGTACAGAAGAAATTCTCCGGAGACTCGCGCCGTGACAGTAACTTTCTAAAGATTGATTGAGTCGAAGCGGATCATTTGGAGCGTTCCTAAGTAGAAGCGTCCCCCGCGATTATGGTACGGGAAGAAGAAGAGGTTGGAGGAAGAGAAGAAAAGGAAGAAGAAGAAGAAAAGGAAGAAACAGCTGGAGGAGGAGGAAGAAAGGCCGAAAAGAAGAGGAAGGGCGCTCACATAAATACGTACGCAACGCAAACAAAAACCCACAAAGGACCGCGTGGCAGATACGATCTTGCGGCATGCAGATACGAGCATACTAATCTCTCCGAGAGGTCTCTCCGAAGAGGAAACGGCGTTCTTTTGTTGTTTCCATCTATGAAATATATTGGTGTCTACCCACACATCCGGGACGCGGAGGAATGATTCAATATGATTACGGCCACGAAAATTTATGAGGATTTCTCGCGGTACTGGAGGATCGTCTAGAGATCGCAAACAATGCTGCAAGCAAAAAGGAGTGGAAGTATATGCAAAAATGGGAAAACAAAATTTATCATTTTTGATTAATGATGTTGACTAACAGTGTAAGAAAGATTATCATAAATGACGTGAATCATCGTGAAATCATCCGATCGCACAATTCCGTCGGACGTTCAATCATTGTGCGATCAGGAGGTGTCCTACTGCAAATTTCAATGTCCGCAGTCTGATACAGGACGTAAGCGGACCCCTTCTCCGTCAGATTCGCACGGCGGCAGGCGGCAGTTTCAATTTCGAGACGCCAATCCAATCATGTAAATCAAGGATGGCATTATTAGCGGCGGCAATCGAACTCGGCTAGGCCAATAGTAGTAGCGGTGGAGAGCGTAGATGGAGGCTACTGAGTCTGAGTCGAAGGTGGAAGGGCTCTCCGGCAGGGCTCTCCCGGTCCCGAACGAAGGGAGCAGCGACGTCTAACTAATCCCGGGTTTACCTAATCGCCTACTCCCTTCGTCCCAAACGCGGTTCGGCAATTCCGCTCGTTCGCAAAGCGGCTTACCCTTTCACCCCTTCCGCCGCTCTCTTGCCGGAGCAGTCGAGAGCTTCTGTATCCATCGGCGGTCCTCGCAGGTCGTTCGCGATCGATCCGAAATTGATTTTCTCGATTCGTCGATCGTTATACGACGTGAGACCAAGCTCTCGAGTGGCGGAGTAGCTAGAGAATCAGCAGAAATTTATTTTCCGAAAATGTGTAAGCTATTTTATAGCTTAATATAGCTAATAGCTTTTAGATCCAAGAAGATAGTAAGATACTTACGCATATTTCCAATCTACGCTTTTAATATGATAAACCTTGTAGCTCTTTATAACAATTTTTAAAGAAGTCCGTGTACCTCCTACCGGGAAAACTGAGGGCAAGCGTGGGAGTAAGCGCCTATGCAAAATATAATCGACACACGACCGATAATTCCTGACGGCGGATGGGGGAGGGGAGCAGGATGGGATACGATCGAACGAAAGCGTAAGCCGCGTAATCCCCCGTGAAATACCGTGTTGGATCGAGACGACCGAGAACTTTGCCGTACGCCCGAGGACATCGGGGGGGACATCGATTATTCGCGGGAAACCGCCTCCGTTAATCGTTTAAACTCCGCTGCAGGTGGATGTATGCATGCTGCGCCCGTGTGCCCGCGGCGGACACCCCTGAATCTCGTGATTCACGAAACCACGAGAGGGTTCGCTGAATATCGATATTCCGCGCCGTAAGAGTTCGGCATCGTCGATGCCAGAGCGTCGATGAGCAGTACATGCACTTTGTCGACGACAAGCCTGACGTGTCGAGGCTTAGGAAATCATCTCTGTCGCGAGCGAATATTTCCGATAACACTGCAAACGTTGGTAATCGCGACGCTTTGGTAAATAATCGATCCATTGCGCGAATTTAGTTTCTAAACCTATATAGAGTACTTTGCGAGTACTTTGTAATACGGTAACGTTCTGTAATACGGTAACGGTTCTGTGTACTGATTCCTTGGGAGTGGGGACATCCCGGGAGCTGAAACGGGTCATCTTTTGTTTGGAACATCGTGCTTCCTCCGCAGCCTCCAACAGAATAAATTCGCGGCGTCCGGTCTCTCACGGTCACACGTGTAAGACGCGGTCGCGACACGGACGTTCGCTCGCTAGGCGAACGGCTAGCGAAATTGTTGACTACCGATGCTCATCGGACCGAATCAACGTTCACGAGGTAATGGACGTGGCTGATGGCAATGTCTTGTCGCGTCGCGGCTCGTCGACGCCACCTGCGACAGCGGGAAAACTCGCAGGGGCACGCTATGCGCGGATTTACGTGGTGATTCTACTCATCAGCGTCTTTAAATACCCGTCGTTTAATTTTCTAAAGCGGAATACATATACAAGGTGTACCGCTCGCTTTCTCTCGGTTGAAGTTGCTTACTCTCTTTTTTTCTTCCTTTTCTAAACACTCTGACATGAACGATTGATCGTCGCTATTAAAAATTTCATTAAGCAGACAGACCGCGCCATGATCTCGTTAAAAATGAATTAGAAATTAGACGAATAATACGGTCATTTTCGTGTTTATTGCGCTTTAATTGTGCTTGCACATCATCGCAGGTGTGCAGTGTAACGCAAAACCGCGTTTGCAGAAAGATTAATATTCAAAGGGGATATCGCAAGGTGGTAATCTGCGAGAGAATTAAAGGCTCGGTAGCCGGGATAGAGATCTTCGTGCAGTCACAGCTCGTTTGAGCGAGTGCCTCAAGTGATTTCAGTTACACCTCGTTTGCGCGATCCACCGGCGGCTCTTATTATTTCCTCTCGAACGAGGAAGCGGTTTTTTCAATTGTACCGCCGTAGTGATGGATCGCAATTGCGGGCCTGATGGCGACGGATAACATTGTACGATCGTCAATCCACGGTATTGTACAGGATCTGTGATAATAAGTCAGCTAGTTGTGCGAGGAGTC
Source organism: Aphaenogaster ashmeadi (assembly GCA_003063805.1). Classification (NCBI taxonomy): domain Eukaryota; kingdom Metazoa; phylum Arthropoda; class Insecta; order Hymenoptera; family Formicidae; genus Aphaenogaster; species Aphaenogaster ashmeadi. Next base: position 979,140 of record NJRQ01000008.1, on the reverse strand, counting down.
TACATAATTATGAATGTTTCACAACCGAACATGCGATATTTAGGATGAAACATCCCCTGCCCCTGGATCGAACACGGTTCAATGTAATACAATTGCGATAATACAATTTGAACATCGAATCATTAATTAGATCATACCAGTTTGGAAATGGTCAATGCTAATTTAAGAACATTGCTAATTTAGCACGTTCCTCTTCTTCTTCGCGTCGTGACTCTTTCGCGAAAATAACACGCGAGCTTTGGAAATATACGCGTAAATTTACTTTCTAATAGATCTTCCACTCGGACGCCTTCGTTGGTTCCTGGGGTCGTGTTTACCCGGCGTGGAGGTGAAATTACGAGCGAAAAGAACGGGAGATAGGGAATAAATCACGAACCACGGCTCTTCCACGTTATGCTAATGACACCTCCTGCATCCTGTGTATCCTTCGCGCAAGACGCGAAAGTTCAGGCCGGCACGCCACGCGGCATCGTTCTTCTTTTTACGGGACTCTGAGTAACACACCTCCTTGACGCAATTGCAGGAAATAAAACACTCTCCCTCGACATTTCTCTACGTTCAACGCGGCGCAAATCTTTATCGCAGCGTCGGCTGAATCGAAGGTAACAAAAGATTATTCGGCAGCTTGACTATTGATTCGGATGAAAAATATTCTCTTGTACCTGGCGAATTAATAATGTGCTAGATAGATATTCTAGAACGTTTTTTTCAGTTTAACTATTTGCTCAACGTCGTGTCATCGACTCGTCGCGTTATCTCCCTGCTATCTGTCCAACGTTGTTCGTCAAAGTCTTTATGCACGGTTGTCATCGCGGGCGTATTCATCGCGTATGAAGGTTTCCGCCCGTCACACCGCGAAGCGTCGCGCGATCACGAATTCATGACTAATGCTGGCAATCGGGCAGCCCGGCCGATGTGCACGTCGGGCACGAGTAAAAGCAACAGGACTGATCAACAGGCGAAGACACGCGCCATCGAGCACGCGCCGATAGATCTGACATCTCGACGCCCGACGCCATACACGTGACCGGAGGCTCGTTACCCGGCCATCCTCCTCGCTCCTTCCACCTCCGGTTACCCTACCTCCTCCACCATCACCCTGTGGTCTCTTCCCGTCGGAAGACACGCGCCCGACGTCTCCCCCGATTTCCCAGAATCGACCTTCGGGAGATCGAATCGCGCCACGCCGCTGAATCCGTACGACCCACCGCGAGCGTTCACGAGAGTTTCGTGAATCGGTCGACGCGGATCGGCTTCCTCCCTCCCGTCTTGTCTTTCTCTTTCCTCCTACAAATTCACCGTGCCGAGATGGATGGCAGAGTTAAGGACCGCAGGCCGAGATGGTGAAATCTGTTAATGCTCGTAACCCTCGTGTCCGCGCGATTATCTGCAGTAGAACGATCGATGGTCGATGAGCCGGGGTGTCTAGCTCTCTAAATGGACCTAATTGCTATCTCTTCGGCATTCGCATTTCGCTTCAAGTATTAAGAAATGGTCGAAGTACTTGGATACTACGGCAATTATATAAATTTAATAAATTTCATATTCAGTTGCAACGCGTTATCAACGTAACAACGATCGAGCCAATTAACGCGCGAAGTTGGATTCAAAGGCCGCAGCCTTATTAACACTCGCCACGAATAACGGTGAAGAACGAGTGTTAGATCCCGGGCGAGATGCTGCATCTCGAAATCCTATCTTAATAACAAAATCGCGCCGCGTCGCTCCCAGCAGGCGACTCCGCGGCTCGACTTGGCCGGACTCGGCTCGGCTCAGCGCGGCGGGAAAGGAAAAATTTGGGCTAGGGAAGCGCGCTTAAAGAGGACTCCTTCGCATACCAGGCGGCGGCGAGAGAGGGTCCCACGGGAAAAGAGAGGTCGGTGAAGAGGAGACGGGACGAGAGGAGAGAACCCGGCCGCGACGCCGCCGCGCCACGACGGCCACTAAATATTGTGTTCGCGCAGAGAATACAGCTCTCGGGACACGTGTAAGCGGGGGACCGCGGGATTCCGTATGAGCAGATCGGCCCGCCGATTATACGCTAATTCAACGCAAATTCCTTCCCGGAGATATCTGTATCGCTCGCATACATCAGCGGAGCCCGCGGTAGCTCCTGCCGTTGCTGCCGCTGCCGTTGCTGTTCCCGCTCCTGCTCTCGCTGCCGTTGATGTTGTTGCTGCCGCTGCCGCCGCTGCTGCTGCCGCTGCTGTTGCTTCCCCTGTTCCTTCTCGGCCCCCGGAACCGCCCGCGGTCCCTCAGGCCGGCTTAATCAGTATCCACGGGAAGACAACTATATAGCCGTGGCTTATACGTAGTTTCGCGCACATGTGGCGTGCACACGTCGTCACGGGGACATTAGGTCCCACGGAAGGAGGACCGATGAAAGTTGGGAAGGAACTCCCGTTGTTGGCTGCGAAGAGAACATCTTGAATAATCACGATGATTCTGGCAGCTTTCTTGCTGAGTCTATTTTTGGACGCGCGGCATGCATGACGATACCTCGTTAAATTGAATAAAAAATTATATGCCATAAAATCTTGGCGACTTTCATGAAGGCCGCTCTGTTTGCATTATTATACCGAGCTGCGAACAATATAGCGACATTGTCAAGCATTACACGTCACGCGGCTCCGACTGCTGTAACCGTCATGGCTGATGGTCATCTCGCATCTCGTCTGTAATCGCGTTAGCGCTACGACGCGGTTACAGCCGCGCATTAATTAAGACTCTAATTAGTGCGAAAATTAGATGCATATGTATGTCAACCAACAATTGATATCAAAATGAAAAAGAGAGAAAGAGAGAGAGAGAGAGAGAAATGGAAATTCTAGATGCACCGTAAGTCGCGGACCACTTTTCCACCGAACCATTCGATGCGTCATGTTTTCGAAGAAGACTACCACGTAGCCACGCTGTGGGGAAAGCACAGTCCATAGACCTTATAGATATGGACTGGCAATTGCTATAGTTTCTGCATAGGAAACAGTGTCCGGAGTAGATTGGAGAGAGAAACATACTTCTTCTCTCTTTTCTTCTTAGTACTTCTCTTTCTCAAAGTGTCCGGAAATGTACATTGTGCATGTCGATTAAACATATAGCGCGTGAATATAATATATGTCAAGCATGCGCAAAATGTACTTCCGGACTCTTTAGAGAGAGAAGTACGGACGCAATCTTGCTTGTATTGCCTGTCCATATCTATAAGGTCTATGGCACAGTCGATCTTGGCGGTACTTGGCCCGCGTGCTTTCTCACGCGCGCGCGGTTTACGCCCGGATCGTTCTGAAGAAAGTTACGCCGCGCCGCGCCGGCGGGAAAAGAAGCAGGCTACCGTATATCCGCGGTATGCATCCTATACCCCGACCGAAGGTCCGGGGCAGAGGGCCGAAGATATATCACGTTGTCGGCCGACATACCATTCTTTTGCGGCGTGGCGCGCGGCCGACACCGCGCGGCAGCAGCATTCACAAATTAAGGAGCGCCAAAGTCCACGGCGGCGCGGCGTAGGTATGGCGCTATCGCGCTTCATAAAACTTCGTTAGCACGAAGCCGGGGGAAGTAGACGTCCGAGCCCGGCCACGGGTATATACCCACATAAGCGCTGATGGTCCCGCGAGACCACCGTAAAAATTCATTTTGCACCTCGACCGTGTAATTCAGCCGGATTCTTGCATCTTCACCAGCCGGACCAGCGGAGCGTATTAGATGGGCCATGTCCGCGCACTTCGCAGTTAATGACTTCGCTCGGCCTGCCGTCGCGCTATGCGCGGTACGCTTAATAATTGTACAGCGACAGCGCGCCCTTAATTATTCGTATTATCCGTATGCGTAAATTCCGTCCTCTTTTCTGCGCTCCGCTCTTCGAAATCCGTAACGTATAGAGAGCGTTACCTATGCTGAAGAACTAATAGTGGACTGCGCAAAAAGGATTTCGGTTTGGAGAATCTGAATCTTAGCTTCAATATTTTTCATCCTCACTATAAGCCAATCATTATCTCAACACACGCGACCATCAATTCGATCGATGTTCAGTACACCGTAAGGCGGGGAGCACACACTTCTCCATAACGTAAAACGCATAATGCGTAAGGAAATCAACCAGTCAGTATCCTCGGAACGAGGAGTGGGGATGAAAATAAAGGATTCTGATTGGCTGATTTCCTTATGCATTATGCATTATGCGTTATGGAGAAGTGTGTGCTCCCCGCTTAAAGCTCCTTTCATCGTTATTCGCGCTATGTGATGTAATGTAGCGCGAGTGTCATCTATGTTTCGATACGTTCGTCGTTCGCTAATTTGCCGCGGAGACAACAAATAAAATAAAAGAATCGTACAAGGTGTACCTATACGCCCTCGTACAGATACCCGCCACGTGTACCGTCTCATACATACATCCGCTCGCGCGGGCGGGCTAGCGCGTGGTTCCCGTCATTAGGTACGTAGCCTCGTTAGAATGAACTTTTTTTTTCGTCGTCCGCTAATGAGGTGGTCCGCGACTTGCGGAGGGTAGCCAGCGTACGTGGCAGCCGGCTTCGGGTCGAGGGCAGCCTCTATGACGGCCCCGCGCAAATCCGGAGAGACGGAGACACTATTTTTAATCTACCCGCGGGACGCGGACTCGAATGGAATTAAAACGCATGTCTCGCTACGAAAGCTTGCTTACCCTACGCGAAAAACGTGTATCCCTTTTAGAGCACACACCTCCCCGGATCGGGGCTCGCGAGAATGTCGCGTTAATAGTTGACGTCGCGCGACGGGGTTCGGTGATTAATTTTGGACGTTAATTTTAGCCGCCGGACTAGAGTTCATACGGTCACGTTCAGATATGCATACATTCGACAATACAATGCACGATGTGATAGAACGCCGCTGGAATAATCGAAGCAAGACTCTGTCGCGAGATTTTTGGCAGCATTATTAATCGCAGCGCGTTACAAGCAGAATTATATTCGAATATTTTCAAGAACATAGCTTCAAAGATTATGACTTGTATGCAATTAATTATCACCCGTTATTACCCGTTGAAAATTTCTGTTCGTGCATTTACAATGTAATACGTTCGAAATTTCCTGCGCTTTCCGTACATTATTCTTACTCTGATTCTCGCCCCAGCGATATATCATCACTCTCACTATCTTATTCCAATATTGCTCTTTGCTGGTATTTACTTCAGAAAATATTTACCATTTTCTTCCGCTACGATTAGACCAAGAATTCCTGCCTCTCTCTCTTTCTCTTTTTCCTCTTTCTCCGATTCACCGAAGCGTCTAAGTGGAAGTAACTCAAGCTCGATCTATTTACTCTTTCCGGGTTTCCTCGAGCCGCACTAACTTCTCTGCACTCCGGCTGTAATCGACTGCCAGTCGAGATCTTCCTCTCTCGAGTACGCCCCGGCGCGGGCGACGGTTCCCATTCATCCAGCTCGTCCTGGTTGACACCCGGCCGTTGCCGTCGCTTAATTCGCGAATATTTCACCGGCGCGTCACCCCGAAAATACGCTACAGCTGCTCGCGTCGTGTCTACAATCGGGGCCACCTTCGGCACACCCCGCCGAAGAGTCCGCAGTCGTGCCATAAATCTCGGCGTTGATACATTTTTACTTATCACGTTCCCATCGCGCGACTTCCTCGTGGTCTCGCATTACTCGCGCGGTAATCCCGCACTGCAATTTAAACGGCCGACGAGCGAATTATCACTCCGCCTTTCTTCATGCGTGTTGCAGACGGCTTTGCACTGGGGTGCCAAACACGGCGACGAGAACATCGTTAAATTAATAGCGGGCACCTACAGAGACAGCATCAAGAGTGTCAATGAGACCACGGTGAGTATCCTTTCTCTGAAATTGCTAGATAAAATATTTGTTCATAAAACTAGTGTACATCATAAAATGTAAGAGTGATGGTTTACATGTAGAATATTGAAGCGATCTTACATTATTATTCGAACGATAATGTAAAACCGAGGATTAACGTAGGCCCAGTTCCTCAATCTCCAGTTAACTTAACCGGCCGGTTAAGTTAACTGGAGATTGTGGAACTGGGCCTTAATCTTTCTTTTTTTTGTGTGTTTCCGACCACTGGATGTCTTCATCGGACGATGCAGAATGGGGTAAGTGTTTAACTTTTTAATTGTTAATTAATACCTTTTTAAATAATAATATCGCGGTAACGAGATTAGCAATTCGTATTAAAAAAATAACGTCTCTTTAGTGATTTAAGCTTAATTCCTATATCGATGACTTCTACATCGAGATTAAGACGAAGCGTATCCCAAGTACTTTTGGATAACATCGAGAAAGAGCGAGCATCCGCGGCGGGCCTTGTCACGATCGCGTATAATTTGCCAGACGTACGGAGAGCGGGATCGGTTTAGGGGGCGAGCCGTGTTGTAAGAGGTAGAACAAACGGAGAGTCAGTCCAGCGTAACAGAAAGGAAGGAAGGCAGGAAGGAAAAGGAAAGAAGAGAGACGGGCGAAGCGCACAGAAAAGCCCGCAGATAGGATCGGATGTGTGTGGTCCCGCCGCTCTTTGCTCTTTATAAGACTTATATAAGCCGGGAGTGCTTCACGACGGCTTGCGACGAGGGAGGCGAGTACTTAGAGGAGGGAAGAGGGAAAACGGGGTCCTTGCTCGTTAGCGGTTCGCGACAAACTCCGTCTTGGGCTCCTGCCCTCGCGTTATAATGAACAACAAAGTTATTTCGATTTTCTGTCACAGACATTGCATTGGGCGAGATTGCCAGTATTTTTTACGATTCTAAAGCCAATTAGATTTCTTCTTCTATCACGCAAGCCTTTTGAGCGATGCGTCGTATAATTTTGTAAAAATGTAAATTTTTATGTTACATGTAATTTGCGGTACATTAAAATATCTGATATTTCCGAATTGTCGTTGCGAGCCATCGGAAGGAGCTTACTTAACTCACTTAATTTTTTCCTCTATCGTTCCGTCATTAGATGGAAATTGAATTCGAAGCGCGTGTATTCCGAAAGCCGGTTCATTTATCTTCTTGTAAGGTCTTCACCGTAGCTCCTTCGCGCACGGTAGACTCATTTGTTTCCGCCGGTGTAATCCGAACTGACCTGTCGACACCGCAGCACACCTTTTCTTCCTCGCCTCTAAATCCACGTTCTTCTACAGTTCGTTGTCGTCCGTTAGGCGTTCTCTCAACTATAGAGATCCTATCGAGAGAAAAAAAAGTAATCTTCTTTATACCAACGTCTCGATTATTTTCAAGCTTGTACAATAAAATCAGAAATTAGTTTCCGTAAATGATATAAAACAGAAAGAAATCAGTAACAGCAGAAATCGAGAGTATACAAGAGATTTCCTTAATACAGAAACATTATGCGCAGACGTTGCTATTTTCGTACCTTCCCAATGACAATCCCGGGTGACTCGATGTTGCCCGGGGATTAGCGCCGGATATAATGAATACGGTCGTGCTCGTGTACGTACCGATGTAGAGTAGGTAATCCACACCCGGACGAGGGAGAATCTGTCCTCGGCGAATCCTCGCTCTGCTTTTTTCCACGGCGCGGCTTTAGGACCAGACTGCGGATCGCGCGGCGCGGCGGCGTAATCTGTCACCGGCATCGCTCCCGCGCCGCGCTTTTCTACGGCTTATCCCGGGCACCGGCTTTCCCCCAATCCCGTGGCAAATGAAAGGACGGTGGGAAACGGGTAAAAAAAGAGCCCCGCGATTACCCGGTAGCTTCGTAACGCGCGCGGAATCGCCCGTGGCGAGGCGCCGATCTCATCCACGGCTAATATCCGCCACTCGCGGGCATCAATACCGGTTCGCTCGACAGGACTGTCGGAAATCTGAAAAATCAGCAAATTACAAAGCACATGATAATGGGAAATAATAAAAATTAATAATGAGAAACAAAAAGAATTATTCTCCGTCGTACACGTGCTCCGATTCGCGTGTTACTCAATTTTTACCGATTCTCTTTAAATTCCTGCGCTCTTTAAGGCTCCTGGCCACTGAGCCGAGAACTCCTCGGTACAGCGCCAAATCGGCAAATCGATGAACTATAAGGCGTAAAAAATGACATCATACAGCTGAATTTGTCTTGCAACATACAGCGTCATTTTTTGTTTAAGTGCAGTGTTTTTACATTTAAAATAATTGTCGTAGTGTTAAAATATACCGAAGACTCCCATTTTGTTGCAATGTAATATATGAGAACAGATATTTATGTCAATTCGGCAGCTGTTTTCGGCTTTGATTAGGCACAATTCACTTCGGCATTCAGGGTTATTTACTAATTATCCAAACAAAAGGAGTGTTCGGTATATTTTGCAAGTCTGTTCTATCGATTACAAGTGCTATTTTATTGAAAAATGTTTTTATTTTCATGTATACGTTGCAAGACATTTCGTGTGTATTTTCTCGCTTTTCTCGCTTCTGACGTCATCAATCCAAGATGGCTGCGGTGAACCAGCAGGAGCCTTAAGACGTTACTGATTTGAAGCGTTACTTCAATCCACACGGAAAGAACGGTTTTGCTGAAGTATCTAAAAATTTGGCCAGATACAGATCTGAAAATAATTTTGTTAGACCATCAAAAGTACCTGTGTAGAACGCTCAAACATGATGATAATACTGTCAAAAATTTTTATATTTCAGCAACTACATATTTTGGGCGTCCTACATAACTATTTTAATGGCCCAACAAAATTATTTTCAGATCTATATCTGGCCAAATTTCTAGATATTTCAGCAAAACCATCCTTTCCGTGCAGGAGTCGACGTGAAGCTGCGTAGCTTCATCCCACGCAAGTTCTGGAATTTTCGACGGAACGCGGCGGAACGTTTCTCGGTGCAACAAGCACCGAGCGATCTGACTGATGGTGCTTTTAGCGTGAAAAATCATAGCGCGAGCGGCTCGCTTTTTCGGACGCGCAGCCTCGTCGGTGGAGAGGCTCCGGTTATCGTAAGAATTCGTCGCGGTTCCGTCGTCGCTTACCGGTTCTTTTTTTAATCCCCGCCGCGGTCGGCGTTAAATAAAACGGGCGCGCCGGGGCCTCGACGACGAAGCGGATCGCAGTCACGGGCATAATCTGTCACCGGTACCGCTTCTACCGTGCTTTTCTACGGCTTATCGCGGCATCGGCTCGCATTTAATCCCCGCAAAAAACGGTGGCCACGTCCCCCGTGCCCCGTCCCCACAGGGGACTCCCGTAAGCCGACCGTGTGGCGCCTGCATCCTTGCCCGGCGCACGACGGCCAACGACAATGGTCATCCTACCCTCGGTTAGGGCTTCGTAGATGCGACCGGAATCTACCTCGTGCAACGGATGATCCACTTGGAATATAATCCCTGATTAGAATTGATCGTTTGGAATGGAAGTGTCGATTGACAGGAAATCGTTATAATTAACAATAATAAGAGAAATTATCTGTCGCGTATTTTTTACGAGCTACTGAAGCTCTAATCGTCAAAGTTTAAGAGAAGAAAAAATGGAATACAGTCGTTGTGCCTAAATAGGGACAGGCATCCTAATTCGGGACAATTCTGTTCTAACGCGTAAAATTTTGCGACCGTTTGATGTAAATTAATTCTGATTTCTGCATTGCGCGTTCTCCATTTCTGCATAACCCCGTTTCCATTAAAAAATTAAAAACGAATAATTTTTTATCCAAACGCCCGTGGTTGCGATAGAAAGTGAAACACCTAAATACAGTTGATTTCAGAAACGCTGCAAAAAGGTTTCTCGTATGGAGGTTTGTCGGAGTGTATTGCTTTTTTAATATATGATAGCTCAGTATTCAATATATGATAGCTTTTTAATATATGATATCTCCCGAACACCGTTCCACTTCCACGTAAGAAACGCAGGGAGAACATGTTATCCTTATTTAGGGCAATGCTGTCCCGAATTTGATCATATTCAAGACCTCCACCTTGACGTATTCTACGTACTCTCAATCCAGCTATACTTATCGCTGACAAATTATTTTGGTGCAAAACTGTAGATCTTGAATTATCGGTTCTAGAATCGGCACCGAATTTTCCTAAAAAATTTAGTTACAAAGTAATCGCTAAAAATATGCAAAAACCTGTTCCGAATATGGACATTTCACTATACTTAAATAAACTGTCAAATAAGAGAGACTTAGGGCGGTATTCATAGTCGGTTCTTATATTTAAAATCGTCTTAAGCACGATCTCCAGATGCTATACAGCCATTTCATTGGAGCGGAATCTTAAGACCACCTAAGACTCGACTTAAGACGATCTTAAATATAAGAATCGACCATGAGTACTGGCCCTAATCTCCAGAAATCGAGTTTTTAGTTCATCAGCCTCGTGTTCCAGTTTTATCGTTATCGTAGTACACGTGAAAATTATGTATCTCTCGTTTTGAATTAGCCCGTAGTCGTGAAGTTGAATCATCGAAATTCCATTACGCGAAATATACGAGACATATAAAAAAATGTCTACACAATAGTTCGCGGAAAGACGATATTGCCTTTCTGCCGATTTTCGAGCGGGCCCACGTCGAAGAACGAGATATCCTCGGAACGTGCGGGCTCCCTCCCCGGTTTCCTTCACCCTTCCAGAGTAGGCAGGGGGATGAAGAGGCGCCGTTATGATATAGCGGCTCGTAAAGGCGGCCCGATGTAAGAAAATATTAAAATTGAAAATCCTCAACGGTGATATACGCGTGCGTGATATTGGTGGCCGGCAGCTGTCCTGTTCCTGAAGGCTGCTGCGAAGACGAGAGAGAGAAAAACGAAGAGGAAAGGCAGAAAAAAGGGACATGTTACGCGCGAGTAGGCGCACTCTCGAGAGGAGAAACGGACGGAGACGAAGAAGACGGAGATGAAGTGATGGTAGGGGCGCGATATTGTCTCGAGACTCCGTGTGCCGGGACATTGCTACTTTAAAATATCATCGCGAGCGATAAAAAGGGGGTGGTTCTCCGCGTGTATGTACCCACCTATATACAGGGTGTTTCAGAAGTCACTCGTTTTCTAATAACGCGAATCTAGGATTCAATGCTAGTAAATCTGGATGACAAAATTTTCAGGTTTTATAATCATTGAAATGTTTTGCTCTTTGAAATATCTTAGTCCTAATTGTAATTTCAAGTAACATTCTCGAAAGTGCTTCGAAGATATAAAGTTATGTATAAAATAAATAAATTTTCTGAAACTTCTGTCGCGCTTCCAGTTTGAAGGCTGTCGATATTTGGACGTTTAAGTAAATAGCTCTTCTTAATTGCAATCCTAGAGTTTACGAATCGCGAGGAGCCGCTGCTTTTGCGACACCTCGTACATGCACATCCGTATCACGAAGGGATGCGCGAGGGTGCGTGCGTGAGCCCGGCAAAGGGTGTGTCGTGCCACTTGTCGCGAGGACACACGTGTCGCATGCTATTGGAGTTGGCAAAAGGGTGACGCGCGAAGTCCACCCCATATACGTGCCGTTTTCCATTCTATATGTGATCGTGTATGTACGTCGTGACTTTTTCGCGCGTATACCTATAGGCGCGGGGACTTTAAAGTGAAATAAATTAGAAATTTTTAGGGGGTGAGCCGCGCGAGCAGCCAACCCCTTCTCTCCCTCGGCACGGCGTATCATCGAGGGTGCGTGAACGCGGAGGGTGCGTCCCGCGTTTCGATAACTACGATCGCGGTTTTGACACATTTGTCACTATCGTTTATTGCGCAGTTCGATATTAAACGCCACGATATACAGTCGTTCATGAACCCAGTCACGGGGACGATTTTTTAATCGCACTTCCGTAGCGCGGCCAAATGTCGCGCTCGGCCGCGTATCTCGAGGGTGATTTTAATTGAGGGTAAAAGCATTATACAAATTTAAATCGGCCCTTTCGCTACGCGTTTTTCCGCCACGGGCTTTACAGCCGACGACACACGTAGCTGTAATGTATTACGATTATGCACGCCGCAAGTATAATTGAAACGAAGCATATTGCATCCGCAAATTTAATCTGCGAAAATCTTTTCCTGCACTGAAAAAAAAATCTGATTGCATTAATTGGAATTCTGTTAGATTCAACCAGTATGTCTTTTGGTAAATGAACGAATCAGAATTTTTTAAGGAATTACCAGATGAGCATGATTAATTTCTTCCTGTTAAATATACCAGAATTTCTTGTTAATGTTCGCCGAACTCGCACAATAATAAAACTGCTAGAGTGCGCTGCGGGTAACGTTAACCAGAATTCTGGTTGCACGTTCCTTTGTAATTAGAAGTTTTATTAATCCAACTGGAAAATACTAATCAAATCCTTATAGTTAAGTCTATCAAACGTTCTGGTTACAAAAAATTGAGTCCAATCACGACAACCAGAAATTCTGTTTCGTCTCACCAGAATGCATTCTATCAGATATGTCTTGTTCATGTAATCAGACCATTTTTCTCAGTGTGTGTAATTCGTTCTTTACTCTTATATATATAATTCAATCTCCCGAGAGACATACCCAAAATGAAATTTTCGTAAGATTTCTCAATGTAGAAGTGGGATCACAGAAGCTTATTTAAAAAATACCTCATTTTGCATACGTGTCATATGGTGAATATGAAAAATACTTTGGGTGCAACGGTATTTTGGTACGTTTCAGACGCACCTGGTTTTCTTTCCCTCCTTCGCGCGCTTCCTCCTTCGAACGTCTCGTATATTTTACACATATAAAACGCAGCTTTTGAGGCAGCCCGTCCGCGTTTTCGCCTCCGCCGGATAATGATTCGCGCACGCACATAATTACGCGCAATTTGTCGTACTTATCGACGCGAGCATCGTGACCGCGGCGAGTACGTGGTACAACGTGCTCTTTCACGAATGCTAGCCCACGGCAAGAATACACGATGTCCCTGACCGACCGCGGTTACTTTTCACCGTAGATACCGTCTGCGAATTGTGCCGAGGCGAAGCTTGTTCGCGCGATCGTCGGGCGATGAATAGCCTTTCAATGGAAAACAATCGATGACGCATCACTTGAGCCGCGCTCAAGAGTGTTGAAACCTACGCTGCCGAGTTTTAATTTCGCTCCTTTGTCATTCGTAGGGCTACCGCGCCGATCGTGTTCGTTCAAAGATCAATTCTTGAATTTCGATTTGTCATTCGAAAGGGGCGAAGCCGTTTACGGACACTTCGTATATCGGCGGCTTCGCGTTTTGCATACCTTAATCCAAGGCCGCGTTACATGGTCGGCTCCTCTTGGCTGATCGGCTTTCAGCGACTTTTATCGAAATTAAACCAGTTTTCCCCTCGGCAAAAGAGATACGCAGAGCGGCGGCGCGAGCATTAGCTATTATACGGTCGCATAGCGAGAGTTTAACGAGATTTAAATTTAATTGGATCCAGGAGGCTAGAAATACTTGATCTAATTGTAAATATAGACATAAAATATAGAAGAAAGTATCTCGCGAAATTATCTCGCGCTGTGGAACCTCATGCATAATTTTCTCGCCGATATCCGCGGAATACAGCGCAAATTATTTCGACGATCAAAATCTTCCGCGGCGACGAATTACCAATTCATAGACGTTATCAGATTCGCGTGTAACTTATCGTAATGCTGCTACGCATTAAAGTGGATCGTCAGTCGCGATCGAATGCACGTATTGTATTACCTTTGTAAAAGCGAGAGAGAGAGCCATCGGGGCGGCAGCTGTTGCCTGACATGCGAGCTGGAAAAGCAGCTCTTTTCACCTGCCTGTCCGAGTCGAAACGATACTAATTGTGAGATAACGCCTTCTTAATATTTCTGCCCTCGCAACAAATGGTGCGTACAACGCGATACCCCGAAAGACCTTGACGTGTCGTTCGCCACGATGAAAATGTAAGGGCCCCACTTAACATTTCACGTTTGTAGATTAGTTCGATATTATCTCTTAATGAAACGGTGTCGCTTAATAAAGATACCCTGTACGAAATAGTATCGCGTACCATGAAGAGAAACGTGTCCGCTGATTGATATTCGTCCATGCCATTTTTTTTTCTCTCACACGTTACATATAGAGGGTCTCGTGTCGTTTAATAGCCTGGTTTAATTAAATTCACGTTAAGCTCTATCGCCTGCTCATTTACATGTACGATCGATTTATATATAATATGAATCTGAAATCACGCACACGTTCTGCTACTCACAGATTGATCAGCGAACCTCCTGGTCAAGAAGTAATTTCGACTTTATCGGATTATCGAGCTTCGCTTCTTGAACATCGCGCTTATTATGGTCCCGATTAAATTGTGTCTCGAAGATTCGAGATTAACCGGCGGACAATCCGTTATCCATCTGCTCACTCGCATTTGGAAGAGGCATTGTGTGTTCGGACAGGAATACGAAGATTTCGCGTAAGAGCCGGATGAAAATGCATGCGTGCAGACGATAGAGGCGATGCACGCGAGGCTAGTTTTCGCCGTTTCCCTTACACACGCACGCACGTACGTGATTGTTTCAGATCACGCGGATTGTTTCCGTTGTCGCGGAAATGCGAATTCGCACGCTCGAGGTGATATTCATAATACGGTGCCATTAATTACTCATTGTCTCTGCGACGGCACCGCTACCATCCCCCTTTTCTTGCCGCGTCTCCCTCCCTATCGTCGCTGTCTCACTCGTAAATGCACGTCACGCATTCGAGCAAATCATAATAAGATATGCAACGCGCCGGAGAGAGGTGTGATACGGTCCCTCCCTGCTATTTTTCCTCCACCTTATTACGATTTCCTTCCAACGAGAGAAAGAGAGAGGGATAGAGAGAACGAATGAAAGAGATTGGCATATCCTTTTCGTAAGACGGAAACGGCGGACAGCGCGGAGGGATACACGTGTGTACAATTAGAGATACATTATTCATTAAACTGTAGACCGAACGCGTTCATAAGTATATTAATAACGCGCGCGCACCTTGCGTCAACGTGAAAGCACGTGAACATTGTGTTCGCGTGATATTACACGCTCGCCGAACGAGAATATTGTTCGTCTTTTAATTTGCCCAATTATCGATACGCTCTCCTTACTCTCCTGGACGTAATTAATATATAAGTGCTTTTAAACACCGCTGCGTTTAGCGGTGGAAAGATCGGAGATACGCCCGTTTATTTTAAACGATCGAGAACGTCGCACCTTGTTCGGAAACATGTACGTCGAACTGTTGTCATTTTAGGGCTACACGCCGCTGCATATCGCCATGCAATTCGGCCACGAGAACATATTCAATCTCTTGGTACAAGTGTACGGTGAGTATACGCGTCCTCGCGGAGGCTGTGCAACGACAAAGGCCGGTATTCATAGTTCGTTCTTATTTTAAGATTGTCTTAAGCATCGATATATAGTACTGGATGAAGCATAGGATCGACATCATCTTGACAGACGTAGAAAGAGAAGGACGATGTTGGGGTAGCAGCGACTCATGTAGATCAGGAGCCATGAGGCACTTAAAAATTTTACTTACGAATGAGTTGATACATCTTTGTTGAGAGTAGTATATTTACATAACACACAATATGGAGAAACCATATTTATTACTTGTATATGTAATAATTCCAATTTTAACCACCGTTTTGCAGCGTTAACACATATAGGTTATAATACTGATTGTGAATGAATACTGAGGTTTCTGAGTTGAGAGAATACGCTACTGTTCCCCTTCTCCTTAAACAAAATTCGGCCAATAGAATAATAGTAGAAAGAGAGATCCGTGCCCCAACATATACTTCTCTCTTTCTAGGTCCGTCAAGACGAAAGATCAAAGAAATTTTGCCGCATGCTCCATCCAGTACTATATATCGATGGTCTTAAGTAACATCTTAGGACGCTAATACGGCTCTGTG
This sequence comes from Aphaenogaster ashmeadi, assembly GCA_003063805.1. Taxonomy (NCBI): domain Eukaryota; kingdom Metazoa; phylum Arthropoda; class Insecta; order Hymenoptera; family Formicidae; genus Aphaenogaster; species Aphaenogaster ashmeadi. The sequence continues at coordinate 963,319 of NJRQ01000008.1, read as the reverse complement.
ATCGGTTCATGACATCTTAAGATTGTACTTAAGATGGTCTTAAATATAAGAACGGATATGAATACCGGCCAAAAACCTCCTAACGACCGCATCTCGACGGATCTTGCAAATATATTTTCAGGTGCGAATCAGGACGTACGTGACTACAGCGGTAGGAAGGCCAGACAGTACTTGGCCTCGCAAGAGGCGGCAGTCAGCCAGGACACGTTTCACAGTAAGTACACACACTCTCTCTCTCTATGAACGAAGACGCCTTAGAGAAACGAAACGCAACTTTTGTACATAATATGCAGAGAGTTCGCGCGAATATTCCACGTAATTCATCCAAGAGTATGATATTCTCCAATTCGCATGTTGCGAATTAGTGGCACTTTTTCTACGAATACGATCCATAGGCCTTAGAAACTTTAACTGCAAGCTGTACAAAGCGATCTTCTCGCCCGTCCTCGAAAATGCAGCACACGCGTCATTTTCATTTGTCGGTTTAAGAAAAACAGCCCGATTCGTGTTGACGAACAAGATCACGAGGACGTTTCATAAATTATTCATATCAGCCCTCCTTTCCCCGCGTTTCACATCCGCGACAAAATTGCAGCGAAAGCTTGATTGTGGGGTATTAAAATCTTTTTTTTTCACGTGGGATATTAAAAATCTTTTTTTTCCGTGTTATTACCAAGTGGAACATTTGTTCGTTATTCATGCTATAGAACCGTATTATAGAAAGAAAGCAGTTTGCATAATGCGAATACAAAAGACATAAACGCCGCCTGGAAAAGTTGTTTAAAGGAATTCTCCGATCCCGACCACCGCCCGCGTCGCCGCCGTAAAACCAATTACGCTCCATAGTACACTGTAATTTACACCGCTTGTCAGTGCGAGCCCCGTCAAAGTTCCGTTGCTTCCCGCCGTGTATCCCGTGTCGATCATTGTTCACCGTTCTCCCGCTCGTTTTCGTGACGTTTGCCTGTCACGCTCCAGCACGATCCGTTAACAGCCGATACCGCCTAATCCTAATCGAAGATTGCATGTGATGGCGGCAACGATATCGCCAGTACTCCGCGAGCTAATATCCTCAGACCAGATACCCCGCGTGCTTACATCTGGACCTTATCTTAACATCGCTACCTCTGCGTATCGCTAAACTTCGCACGTCTATTAGCATCCTTGCCGTGGTACTCTATTACGATTAACTCTCAGCATGTACCGTTACCTACAATACTGCGCGGGCAACAATGCATCCTCGAGCTCTCTCTAGGATACCTCTCTGTCGCTTTAGACGCCTCTTTAGATTTAAGGTGTGTAGACGTAGGTCAGGCATGACGTGACACCGGTATTCGAGTAGTCGGAACGTAGAATGGTTACGGGCTCGCTCCTCGGTGAGTACTTCGGGGCTCTGGATGTATTCTTCTGTGTTGTAGGGATTACTGCTGCCGCTACGCTCAGGCAAGTTCAGAAGCACACCTCCGCTAAAGTAGTAAAGCGCTTGTGTGTCGCCAGATTAAAGTACGTAGGCGCACCTTAGAGTAACGTATGACTGTCACTTTTCTGCACTTCTGACGTGAGTATCTCGAAGTTTCACGGGCCTCGCTGCGCGAGCGTACGCTCCGGAGACTCGCCCGAGGATACCGTTCGCCGAAAGAAGCGAGCGTTGAACACGAACCCGTTTTGCTTCTGGCGCTTTACGAGCACTAGGGAATGTTCCGTCCGTCACTGTTCCTCTGCTAAACGTCTGAAATGTCGAAAATGTGTCGATGTGCTAAAAAGTTTATAGTTTTGACGTACTTACTCCGAGAGTATAACTCCATATTGCATAATATATATTTATTTCATAAACTAATATTTAATATATAATCAATTATTGGTAATGAAACAATCTCTTTTCGTGCGTAACATGTATTCCATTTCCTCTTCATCAATATGCGTTGGTCACACGTTTTCACACTATGAAACGTAAATAAGTGGCAGTAGTACATCAAATTTGTGGCATCGTAGAAAATTAATGTCATGTAACTGGCAATGTGATGTGAAATTAATCTTAAAACTTGTAATTTTTTATATCGTGAATGATGAAACGCTGATATATTTTCAATTAAAAAATAACAAGACTCTTTATTCCTGTGCCTTAATTGATCTGTTATATAAGATGTTTCATTTCACATCGCCGCTGCTATTATTTGTTATTGTTTTTACGTGCGTGGGCGTGTGTGTGTGTGTGTGTGTGTGTGTGTGTGTGTGATACGTTGTTGTAACTTGAATGAAGCATGTACACGTAAGCATGTGAGAAGCACATCTATATCACGTCAGCCGATTCTCAGCATCACGTTTTATTCGCACTGGATAATTATTATATCTGACTCTCACAATGACAGGACGTGTAATTCTCGAAAGGGAAAGTAAGCTTAATTTTTATACTAACTTATTTAACTACATTAACTTCCCCGTGAGTCTCTTCCTTCTATTTAATCCCACATGGCGCGAATCACACTTTTATTAATTATACGAAATAACATTTCCATTAAGAAGATTAATTTCTAATAGAAGATTTTCAGATTTGTTATTAACAAGAATCTCTGCGTATAAAGCTGCTTCTCTTTAGGCTTTATTAAATATATCGCTATAATTAATATGCCCTAACAATACCATGTTTTAAAAAATAAATTTTGGTTTTTTTCTTTCTATTCGGTTCTAATTCACTTGCGATATTCTTTCACTCGTCAATCTTCCCATTTTCTCGCTGTCTGTACGAGACACAGTTTCAAATGATTTTCTATTTTATTTCAGAAATAAAAGCAAGGAAAAAGCATGCAGGTAAGAAATAATTCCTTTGGTGTCCGAGCGTTTTAGTAGAAACTAACTTAGCGCATGAGAAAGAAGCTAAATAGACATTAACACCAGAGCATAGCATTAGTCTTCTTTTCGTTAAACTTGTAATTGTAATAACCCCGCTTACAATCGTATAGTATCAATTTCAATAATTCTATAATATTCGAGGAGTATTTTATTCCCGTAGTAGAATTAACGTAGCAAAATATAGATGGTCAGAGATATATGCGAGCCTGTCGACCGGCTGTATTCTTCCATTGTAAAAGTTACATTGTAATAAGTAAGAGAACCGTAACAGAGCGATTGATTGAATATACAGAGAAAGATCTTGGTTTCCTACGAATTGGCTCGTTGAACGTTCGCGTGAAACGTACTACGGAAGCCTTCAGCCAATTCCTGGGTGTGGCAACCAGCAGTACGGCTAGCAACAACAACGAGAAGATTCATAAGTCATGGGGATCCGCAGATAACGTTCAGGTATTATTCTCTTGAGTTCAGCGCGTCTCACGTTGAATCGAACGTATTGCACATCAGAATAATGTATAAATTCTATAATGAGGAATATATCCAGTTTCTTCGATTAAACGTAACAATTCTGTGAAGTACAAGATTAACAATAATTAGGTATTTCGAATGCATGCAAATCTATCACCGAACTGTTCGTGATGACACAAATCTATTAAGAAATATATAAATATATATAATAGAAATATATAATTACACAAATTTAGTAGAAATATATAAATAGAGTCATACTTTCACTAATATGTAAAAGACAAATGCACACGCTGGTTAATAGAATGATTGATCAGTAATAGCATTCGATGTTACACGGAAAGAACGGTTTTGCTGAAGTACCTAAAAATTTAGTCAGATGCAGATCAAAAAATAATTATGTTGCACCATCCAAAATAATTATGTAGGACGCTCAAGCTGTTTGCTAGGATGTCAAAACTTTTTGCAGCATTGTCATTATGCTTGAGCGTCCTACATAATTATTTTGGATGGTCCAATGTAAATTATTTTCAGATCTGTATCTGGCTAAATTTTTAGATACTTCAGCAAAATCGTTCTTTCCGTGATACTGTCCATTCTAATCTTTCGCGTGTTTCGTTGTGATGCTTGTCGTCGCAAGCTGGAGCAGAAGCTGATGCCACCGCCGAAGTACGCGCCCATCAAGAAGCGCAGGAGCAGGCGGCCGCAGGACTTCGGCTCGTCGCAGGAACAGCAGCAGGTCGCCAGTCAGCCGACTACTCCGTTACTGCAGGGCAAGATCAGTCGACCGAACCGGGCTGTTCAGCGTCGACCGATGTCCACGACGTCAGCCAGCACCAGCTCTATCGTGAATGCGGACGCCGGCGGTGTCCAGCAGAACGGCGATTCCGACTCCGATACAGCTTGCGGTTTCGATTCCGCGTGGCGAGGATCGGCCCAGCTGTAACTAGCCTAATTTGTCACCGTAGACACCATCGCTCACGCTTATTCGACTGCACAGGACGCAGGAAAGCTCCGATCTCGAGAAGCTTCAGGGACCGGCAGTACCTTTGGCAATTCTTTCAAAATGGCGGCGGAAGCGAAGCTCTATAGTCTATGTGAACGATTCTTGCAACGATTGTGCTCATGTTAATTGCATTTTTGTCGATACACGGAACGACACTTAAAAGATCACTCTTTTAATGAAATTTCTTGTGCTCTCAGACTGTTCCATTTTGTCAGATTTAATTGTTTATAAAATAGAAAGCCTGGTAATAAAGATTGCGGATACTTCAGATATGGTTCTCTCATGAATATTTTATCACGTGATCCAAATCTCATTTCCTTCAAGAAGTTTAATAAATAATTTGTGTTTTTTGATACTTAAATAAATTTGATGTCGTACGTGATATTGTCACTCTTTCTTATTTCAACCGGAATGCACAAGTTTGATTTTAAATACATTTTGTATATAAAAATAAACGCATATTTTTTGTGTACTTATATTTATATATAGAAATATAATTTTACAAGCTGCAGAGCGTAATTTAAGGATATTTAATATTGCGCTTATCTATTATGAAGTATAAATCGTGAAATAAATTTTAAATTTATAGAACAAATTTTTGTATACGTCTTAAGATGTGTATGCAGTTTCTAACTTTGCATTCACGACGTTGTTGTATATACGCTGTTCGTACGTTAGCATTCTATACATAAAACCTTTAGACAATTCGGTGCTCATTGTATGATAATCAATGCTTAAGAATTATTTTACTAAATAATATGCAGGATGTTTTTCGATGTATACCTAACAATAAGAAATGTTAACCATTGTATCATTAATAAGCATATAGGGCGACAGATATTATTTATATTGTACTTTGTATAATTAAGCAATAAACATCACATTTGAGATTACATTGAAGCACTTTATCTGCTCTGATCCCTAAAAAATATATTTTAAATAGGTATAGGCACATGGGCGCCCTTATAACATTTTTCAAAGGGGGGGGGGGCAGAGTGTAAATATACTAAGGGTGCCAAATGAACGTATTTTCAAATAATATTTTTCAAAGAAATGGTTATGCAGATTTTTATTTTTAATTGTATAAATTTCTAACAAAAAATTATCTGGTTGTCAATCATAAAATCATTCTATATTGAAAAAATTAAAATCAAGAGGGGCATATGCATGGGCGTCCGCAGGGGGGGCAAGAGAGGGTATTTGCCCCCACCCCCCTGGAATCAGCAAAAATTTAAGCATTTGCTCTCCCTTTGAATAAAGGAAAGACAAAATTGTGCTAACCTTGCCGATCTCTGCCCTAATCTATATAGGATTATAATTTCAAAAGATTTATAAATTTCAAATTATAAGTATTCTAATTTTGGAAGTAATATTTTAAATCATGCCCCCTCCTGGAAAAAATCCTGCGGACGTCCCCCCTACTTGATGGGCGCCCATGCATAGGCACAACGCAAAAATATATAAGATTATGGAGGGGAGCACACACTTCTCCATAACGCATAATGCATAAGGAAATCAGCCAATCAGAATCCTCGGAATAAGGAGTGGAGATAAAATAAAGGATTTTGATTGGCTGATTTCCTTATATGCATTATGCGTTATGGAGAAGTGTGTACTCCCCGCTTAATTCTTTTTGTAAGATATGCAATGTTCGAGATTATTGTGGCATGTATTTCACTTGTTCTATGAGTACTGTAGCTGAATAATTAATTCTATAATCTTATATAATAGTTGATTCTATAGTTCTATAGTTAAATCAGTTTATTGGCCATATTTAGCGTATACAGCCATTGTATAATATGTACAATCGCTAAGATGGTTTCGAATAGTATATAGTCTTTATTGTTCTTTTTTTTATTAAAAAAATAATACAACCTTAAGATTAGAGCTAGCTTATAGGCTACGATTGTACCCAAATCAAATTTGTTGGTCTATATCTTCGATATGTGTTCTGGCGACATCCTTGCACGACCAAGAGAAACCTTACTTCAACTCGAAAGGTAAGCGAGTCGTGCTCTCCTTAGGTAATGCTTTTGCTGATTTTCAACTTCTTTCTGGCTTTAAACGCGAGATGGACGCTCATTTCGCGGATTAGAAGCGCATGAACTAGCGTCGCGAAGCGACTTGGAACTTCAACTGTCAATAGACCAAGTAGCCACATGTGCCAGTTCCCAAGCTACAATGAAAATCAGCGACAAGTAGTTTCTCGCCAAAAAACGGGGGATCCGCTCCTGTATCTCGCGTTCACGATGTACGACATATGCCATCCCAGCGTGAGTAACCGTTTTACTCGAGTAACCAAGAAGACGTGTGCGTTCTGAGAATGCCTACGTATGTATAAATATTTAATATGTGAGGGTTCATCTTGCAATCGTTCTCAATGTACGCTTACAGTACTATCACCTGTGCAAACTCGGCTGCAATGACCCGATAAAAACGAGCACCGCCTTTTATGTCTACATTGAAATATGCGAAGGTATTGTATCCAGTTTAGGCGAGTGGTAAACTCGCAATCTATTATGTGATGATTTTCAGTGAAGCGATACTGGGATGTCAAATATAAGTACAACGAAGAACTTGACGTTATCTATTTTGAAGTGAAGAAAAGGGAGCGTTCTCGGTTGGAGATCTTCGTACCTTGGCCAACCAAGTATAACATCTGCATTGACAAAATTGAGAAAATGCAACAGTTATTGCAAAATGAACGGTAATTCTGCGATTTTGTTTCATTCTTTATACATATAAGCATGTTTGGTATTTCTGCAATATATTTTTATTGATTGAATAATATATATATATATATATATATATATATACACACATAATGAATTTTATCCAACAGATTAACATTCGTATTTAAATCTGAAGATAGTAGCAGTGTTTTCTATACAGTAAGTGCTGGCCTCTCAAAACCAGCGGCACCAGAAGCGAGTAGACAACGAAAAGAAAAAGCGGAAAAGATACTTAATTTGGAAAGTGAAATCCGAAGGAATACACCAAACTTATATGAATTAGCGAAAACCTTAGGTTCTACTCACGAAACTAGCAATCAAAACTGTAATCCTAGTTCGAATACTACTACAGAATCTTCAAATATTGATTCCAGTTTGGAGATATTATGATACTTTTCTTTTATTTAATATATAATTTTGATCTAATATATGTCTGCTGTCTGTATATCGGTATTTATCTTTTTTTGTTGCACACCTTACAGCTTATGTATCAAACACACAACAGTTAAAAATACTGACACATTGGAAACAAACGTTTTAATGTAATTTTCGTTGCTAAACATGATAAAATAATTTTCGTTGTATAATTAATAGATAAAATTCGTGTTAATTCGAGAAGGTGCAGTTAAAAATTGGGAGATGTATATTTTCAATGTTTATTTTTTAAAGTAATTCACATATAATGCGGATTTTGAGAATACCTCTAAGGATTGCGTAATTGTTTAAAGTGATATGTGATAAGCTGCCACTGCAAATATATATGAATTAAATAAATTAATTTTTAAAAATCTTCATTTCTAGCCATGTATTATTAGTAGACACTACAAAATACGAGGCACATAAATTTCCTTAGTATAAAATTAATGATAAATATAGCGAACATTTTAACCAAACTTATATCTAGTAATTGCTATGTAATTATGTTATGTATAAAAAATACGTGTAACGAAATAATCTAATAAAAAATCTTTATGATCAAGAGCAGGTCTATCTACAAAACACCATAAGATGTTTGTATATATGTACATACAATTTTTAAATTATCGCATTTTGAATATATTCCACATACATATATTCCACAAAATCATTAGTTTAATTTTTTATGCAAAGAGCTGCGTGTAATATCAGTGGAAAAAGTAATTTATTCACACACGATGTCATCTTATAACGTATATCAAGTTACACGTACATTGTAAAACGTAAAATACAAAACGGTATCATTTGAAAATATTTTCATCATTCAAAATCGTTAATAAAGTTTTCAGAGATTGTAGACTTCGGCAGTTGAAAGTAGCAAAAAGAATGATATTGCATAGCTTTTTTATGCTATGTAAGATATAAAAATAACATACACGTGTCAATGAGCATGTAGAATCTAGAATAACGTTATTTTCTGTGAAATGGAAATAATTTTAATGTTAAATTAATGAAAAGCTTAGGTCTCATCCCCGCACAAGATCCATTTCAAATTGTCACATTGCTTTAAAAATTACATCGATGTCATATTTCTCTCTCTCTCTCTCTCTCTCTCTGCCTGTTTTACTACTGAATGCATCGTCATGTAAATTTTCATGAATTTTATATTCTTTATTTCAGAACTATATAATATCATGTAAAAAGAGATCAAATTTTAAAATTTATATACATTAATAGAAAACAGGCACATAAAAAATTATCCATATCTTTCAAATTATCTTCCACTGTTGTATAGTATGTTTAAGATCGATCCGAAAATATTTTAGGAATACCTAAAATATTCCTTTTTTAGGAATACCTAAAATATTCCTTTTTTAGGAATACCTAAAATATTCCTTTTTTAGGAATACCTAAAATATTTTTCCATAGATCTGAACCATCCTGCATGTATAAGAATTATATATAAAATAGATACCAAAATGGTTATATATATCAATTTATAATTGCAGTAAGGCAACTAGATCTCGAGATACTCGAATCTATTACTAATGACACAGTTAACTTTTCATGATGATATTCAATATTAAAAAGTTTCACAAGTAATTATTCTGGTCATTACATATTTACGCTTTGTTAATATTACAAGAGCAGCATTACAAATAAAACTTGGTGGATCTCACTGATATAATGAGATTTCAGCAATCAATATTTACAATTAATAACAAAACCCGATTTAACTAGATTTCAATTGTTTTATAGTGTGACAAATTGAACGAATCTGAAATAAAATTAAATAAACTATATCATAATCGACTTACACCAAATTTACCAAGTTCTATTTGAAATATCCTTCCTCATTTGCCTTATAAAGTCAATCGTCAATTTCAATTCTAAGACGTAGTACATATAGAGATAAATGACAGGTCGAAAAGATTATATACAATATCGGATTACTTCGTTTCTTACTAATAGCCAGCAAATTTTCTAGTTCTATTGCATATTATATATCAAAAGTTGTTCAATTATCGTAGGCACCTTTTAAGAGATGGTTAAAGTGTACCATGGATTACATTTAGATTTTATGTGTGGAAGTTCTAGAAAAACAATCGAAATCCTATAAAGGATTAATTATTAAATACTAAATTAATGCAATACATAATAGCATCCGTGAAGAAAGAATTCTGCAATAATTAGAAGGGAAATTAATTTAAAAGCTTTTCATAAGTAAAATCTAACAGCTACTCCAATATTACACAGCTTTCAGATCATTCTCTGCAAGATTAAAACCAAATCTTAAAAGATGTTCAAATATGTTTGTAGTAAAACATGAACACGTCTTACAATAGTTGTTTGTTGTAAAGTTAATTAAAATCGATCGTACAATATTACACCAACAGCTATTAAACATAGAAATATCATTCATTATTATTCTCTCGACACATTTGGTTATATATTTATATATACATGATATGAACCACATGAACTATATGTAGTAAAAGTATCTTATAAACTAGAATATGAATGTACATAACTAAATGATGAAATATAGCAAATATAATTGGGATACATGTTAAACGAACCTAAAGGACTCTGATATATGATATTAACGTGCTGCTTCACATGATCTCATAGGGCTTGTATGTCTAACGTCACCATAATCTTCCAAAATTAGCTATACATAAATTGATTAAATTTCCAATTATCGTAACAGACAATATATGATTAGTTTAATTAAAGCGCTGAATGTTAATGTTAATATGATCATTATTGTTGCACATACATAGCGCCATTTCAATTTCAATTCTTTATCACATGAGCATGAGCAAGTATAGCTACATTTTGATTTACTTTATGCTTTCTTAATGAATGTTAATATTGTTTTTATTATTATGATTATCCTTTAAGTTTTATAAGGATATATATATAAAATCTTTGAATAATTGCGTGTTTTACTGTACATAATAGCGGTATATAGATAACGAAATGTTGAAAATAATATATCTTCACGCAAAAGGACATCCATACATATTTAATACTAGCAACAGGACAGTGTTTGGAGATCACTTCTGCAAATGTAATCTAAAATTATTCTCATTTATATACGAAAAAAACTTCTTTGTCGAAAGATTAATAGGCTTCATCGCTTTCTACTTTCCTTGACAGGAATTGATCGGAACCCTTTAACTTTCAAGAATATGTCGATCATGAACTCATTTACATATCTCATTTATTTAACAACAGCGACTTATTCGATTTATGTTACTTTGTATCAAACCAGAGATTGTAAATTCATACATATCAGCTATTTATTAAAAACTGCAATTCATACATTAGCGGAAAACCTGAGATTCGATAAAAGAAGTTTCTTGTGGAGCGAAGTTTACGCATATAATTCTTGAAATATTGTTCTCTGAAGACTTTACTATATATTTTTGCATTGTCGAAACCTCACAGATAATTAATACCATACGATTTCATAGCATTATGTATGTTTTCAAATCATTTAGATTTACCACGGAAGCTAAAAAGAAGAAAGTGTACTTTGGGAAACCAGAAAATTAGAAAGATCTTGACGCAATTGTAGCATGAGAAGAACAAGCTAAATCGAAAGGCCAAGCCCAGAAAAGGCAGATTTCTAGAACGATAAACAAACCAACTAAGCTGCATTCATCACACAAGACAGTTCTTCCCCAGAACAGCGATCCAGGATTCAGTATTCGTGACTGGAATGTCTATGCAAGAGGTCAATCTGAACATGCAATTTATATCATCAAAAAGATTGAAGATTGGAGTGAATTCACTTTCAGCGATTTTTTAATCGATGTTGCGCCACAAAAAGCATCTCTTGAGTTTTATGATTATTTATATTGCCATGCTTTGGTTTAGGATTATCTTTAAAACTCAAACTCAGGCAATCAATAACCAAAAAAGGAAGAGAAAAATCTTCTATTGCTGGAAAATTTTTTCATTGTCCTCGAACCTCTGCACGTGCAGCTGAGAGTGCTGGGAACCACCCAACTTATGACAAGAGAGCTGTTTCCAACCTTTCCAGCTCTTTCAACTCAGCTTACTGATGGACATGATGAATACTACTATGAATCACTTATCATGGAGACTCACAACCTACACGAAGAGATACCTTGTCTTGGGGTTCTTAGCAAAGCTGTCCGCCAGACAGTGAGCAATCGAGCACCAGGATTATATCCATCTGCATTACAAATTGAGAACGTGATATCAATCTCGTAGGTCTTTGGACTTTTGGTAGTCATCCCAACAAAGCAAAGAAATTAGCATTCCAAAATGACATAAAATCCCAGATGTTTTTCCAAAATATCCGAACAACATAGAAATAAATATGAATTTTATATCTTTGTTGTATCTTAGTCCAAACCGAAGACATTCAAGATATCTTCAATTAATCTCAAGATGATATCTGAGAAAGAATTGATTATACAACGACTATCCAATGACCACCAACAATTCCAGCTCATCTGGCTATACTTGAGAAATTAGCCGAGATATTAGTCTCACTAACAAATAGATCTCGATCTGTGGAGCTGCATTCATGTACACTCCACAACTTTGGTTGAAAAATTTCTCTTGTAAATGTGCCTACTGTGATCGTTAATATAGTATATCCAAAATAAAAAATCTATATATGATGTATATAATGACATATGAGATATATTGCTCAGATAAATAAACGCGCATGTAAATACCAGTTGCGCGAATTTCATAGTACGAAGCAACTTTTTCTTCAATTATGTTGATATTTCCCCATCGAGAGATATCAATCATTATGGCTAGCACCAATCAGCCATGTAAGTAAAGTCTTTAAACAGACTCTGCTCTAGGTCGCTAAGAGGCCGAGGATCTTTTGGAGGCGTTAGTTGTGGCTTCTCTGATGTGAACTCTTCATCGAAATTACTTACATCTTCTACTGAGTGCTAATAACAAAAAAATATTTCCATGTAAGAAAATATTGCACTTAAAAAAGATCTAATTTTGATCTTTAATTGATATTTAAAGTTTATTCGTATTAACAGATGTAATTTCTTTCTCTCTAACATATTCAAACTTCATATATCAATAAATTAAATTGATACTTACGATTACTGGTACAAAAGGTGGTTTCACGCGTCTTAGGAGTAAATCATCCCAAGCTATGTGTCTGAAAAATGCTTGTTTTTTAACATCTTCGGCGTCTCTTTCACTGCTACCTAGTCTTCTGTCTGGATTCTTTCTGAGTAACTGTTTCAGAGAATACATGTGAATAAGTTTTATGTTAGAGAAACAAAAAAGTAGTACAACAAAAATACTTACTCTTCTCATGATTGCGATTGCTTCCAAAGAAAGGAATCTTGGATATCGTACTTCGTCATTTACAATGGAGTCAAACACTTCTTCTTCATCATCACCTGGGAAAGGGGACTGAAACACATTACATTTTTACTTAACATTCAATATAAATATATTTAAAACAAATTATATATATTTCATAAGTAATAAAATTACCTCTCCAACCAGCATTTCAAATATTAAGACTCCAAGACCCCACCAATCTACAGCTCGCGTATAAGAAGTTTCTGTCAGCACTTCGGGCGCTAAAAACTCTGGAGTACCGCAGAAAGTGCCTGTTCTGTCTCCAAATCCCATACCTTCTTTACATAAACCAAAATCTGCGATTTTAACGTAACCTTCCGTATCTAACAGCAAATTATCTAACTTCAAGTCTCTGTAAATAAAGCATACCATGATATATATTAAATATATTATTGGATTACTTAGTGCACGTTATATACCTGTAAATAATGCGATTTTCGTGCAAGTATTGTAATCCGAGAACCACACAAGCAGAATAGAATACAGCGCGTGGCTCCCCGAAGACATCAGCATGTATATGCATCATAAGATCACCGCCAGCTGCATATTCCATTACAAAACACACGTGTGCCTAAAAGGAATTCATTTTTCTTACTCCCTTCTCTTTTACAAATTGTACACACAAAACACTAGAGAGAAGAACCATTATCGGTACCTCAGTTTGAAAACACGCAAATAAATTAACGAGGAAAGGATGGCGTGTCGTGTTTGCTACTTCGAATATTCTCTTTTCAGAAAGCAATGATTCCACTTCATCTCTTGCTATAATATCTCCCTTCTTCAAGGCCTTAATTGCGAAGTACTCTCCTGTATTTCTATATTGCGACAATATTACTTTGCCGAAATGTCCACGACCGAGTACGGAGAGCAGTCTAAAGTTCTCCAGAGTCATACCAGTAAGCTGAGAATGCCTTCTTGACTCGGCACTATCTCTATATTGAAGGGGTCTAACTGGCATTTCATATACCTGAAAGACAGAAAGTTCTAGTTGAAACAGCTAGTTGTGCACAAATGTATGTTTTAATGCATTATTATAAAGTTAGGTATACATATATTAAAAGTAATTATACATAAAAAATGTAAGAAAATTATATGTTAGTATATCATAAAAATAAGACACTTTAGATGTGTCCTAGATCTTAAACAGTAGCAGATTATGCTGCAATATTTTAGTAATTAAATTTTTCATGTAGTTATTGATTTTATATCTATGTAGCATATAATATATAATAGAAATACATGCAACGCAATACGCATAGACGAAAGATTCAGAGAGATAGTAGATTAATATGAGATAGATATTTTATAAAGATAAAAATAAACAGCTTACAGAATAAGATAAAAGCAAAGAATTATATTTGTTTCTCCAGTATTTACATGCAACATACTAAAGCAAGCAAAGCAATGCTGTGTGTATGTGGAGGGTATGTACCTCATCCTCAGGAAACTCGACGACAGGTTGGGGCGAGGGTGTGCGTGGAGAGGGTGGTGCAATCAGCACAGGGCGGGGCTCTGTCACAAGGGGCCTCAAATTTGCACCCTGAGGCCCGCCCTTTTCCTCGATGTGCAGAAAATCAAACTCCCTTAATGCACTCTGTAACTACATTGCTACCTCTTTAGCTCTACTAATGCCTGATTGAAACTGCAGTAAATTTTAGATTGCGCACCGAAATTGTTTAAATTGGACACATCTATTGTTACATAACTAATATATAATTTAGATTTTGAAATATATATTTATTCTCTATAATGACTGATGATTTATCATCGTAATAGGGAGTTTGGACTTGTTGCTTTTGAAAAATTGAAAGGATAGTGTAAATATATATAGTTTTAATCGACTATGCAAGAAAATAAAATTGTATCCATTGTAAAAAAATTGATATAATATAGCTGCGAGAAAACAGGAAACCTGTGGTTTTCATTTAATAAAGAAATTGTGTGTAATGACTACAAGATATTCTTTTAAAGCAAGTGCAAATTAAACTAATACTACTTTTTTTTATAATTGCAGAGAAATACATAATATACTTGATAACATGCCGGATCAAGATATATATGTATATACATCCATTAGAATTATAATTTTATAGAAAATGTATATCTATTTATATCATATCATACATTTTTAAAATAAACTATTTTATCCCATAACCAAGATTCCCAGCTTTGAAATTCTAATACATATTGCTACAATATTCTTGTAAAGTAATTAAAAGTAGAAATAATGTCGTATAGAAATATATATATATATATATATATATATATATAAGAATATAATAAATTATATATATTCGTAGCATAATAAAAACTCTCCGTACATATATCATATCGTATAATAACATAAACTTATAACAATTACGTAATGATTTGCAACAGCAGTCTTGTATCTTTACATCAAAAGCAGAGATTGACAAATACGTATAATGCAATAAACAGCATTTATAACAAATATTATCGCGTATCAATATGTGGGTTTTTTATTTAAAAAATAACGATGTTGTATAAAAAAAATATGCATGTATCAAAAGACTTACCTCTTGATCTAGTTTGGGAGGTGGTGTAGGTGCAGGCGTAGAAGGTTTTTTTGTTACAGTTGGTGGCGGTGGGGGAGGATGCTCCGGAGGACGAGGCAGAGTTGGACTATTACTCGATGTTGACATACCCAAAGGACGTGCACCACCCAATCCACCTTTCTCCGGATCGGGCACCTCACCAGGAGTTTCAGGCTTATCTTCTACTGAGGTATCAAATACAAGTTGCAACGGTTGTGGTCCTGCAAATCAAAATATATCAGATACCTTGGCGATATTTTGAATTTTACATGGATGAGTTTGAATCTTTACCTGTCGGCGGACTTTCCGAGTTTCTGGAATTGTGCAATGAAGGCGCCGAACGTTTAAGCAGTCTACCCCAAGTCGCGACATTTATGTTCATTTGATTTGCTCTTGGGAAATTTTTCACTTGTTGCTTAAAGATCTTGCGTTGACGCTGCAATTTAGGCTTTCGCGATATCATCGGATTTAGGAATTTTATTTCTGCGAACAGAAGGCCTTGTGGTTCCAACTGTAGAGCCATGCCATGTCGAACGTCATCAATGAATTCTTCTAAACGTAAAAACTTGACCGCACAAAGAGATCTCCAATCTTTCCAATAAATGCCTATTTCAAGTTCTCTCGATTTATCAAGCTCAATAGAAAACCTAGAAATTTTTATTGGATACATGACAATATGAAGATAATTGAGTTATGCATTAATTAATCAATTAGTATTAACATTACCTTTGGTCCCAAGCTTGTTGGGAACATGGGCGCCAACTAGTTTGTCCTACGGTTTGGTTATCCAATTTTATAACTGCCATAATATCATCTAAAAACAACGATAATTAGTAACGGATTCAGAGACATTGATGTTTTTCTCGAAATATCAAAAACCTACTGCTTGTTTCATCTTTCACGCTATATGACTTGCTTGAGCTGCGTCCTGTGACACCTTTAACGAAGCTACGTAAATCAGGACTAGCAGGATGTTCTCTTCTCGTACGCCCAGGCACTTCTTCTGCTAAGTCTTGACATCCCATTAATCTTACCTAAACATAGTGCGACGTGTAATATAATATAAAGAAGAATAACGTCGGTCATTTAATTGCATATTCTGACATACCTCTAATTGTCCTGTGACAGCGGCACATCTCGATACTGACGCTGGTACAGTGGCTTTACCCTCCAAAGGACCGCGAAACGGTTGTAATGATGTATATGTAACAGGAACTGGACTAGCCGACTGTACGCTAGCTAATTCTCTCTTTAACTGAGCTGCGGTACCGCTGTCGGGAGGTAGCTCTTGCCTTCTAAGCTCGAGGGACAATCTGAGTAAGTCCAATTTTCTACTGGATTCCGCGAGGCTAGCTTGAGCCTGTAGTAATTTATAATTTATATAACAATGTGCTATTAAGAGATAAGATGTTTTATGTAATACTAGTTTAATGTAAACAGGGGATTATATATACATGTAAACACACAAACGATAATGTCCGACATAATATTTATTAACAATGCAATCAATATAATACATCTTTGTTAATTTTTATAAATGCTCAATTTTCAGCAGAATGTGTTTTTTAGCAGCCCTCGTAATAATTAATTTAGATAAAAAAGCTATAGAGTATATGGAATATTTTAAGAAATATAAATTAAGCACACAAATCACAATATACAAGTTTATATTGTCCTCAATCGCCATGAATGCAATGGAACGCAATTTACTTTTTTATGCATACAAATCTTACAACATAAATAAAAATGGAAAGCATTTGAAAATGTTCAGAAGCTATCGAAATCAGATGTCACTCTTTTCGCGACTTGAATGCCGGATGACGTTCGAGCTCGCTCAACGAAGAGGACCGTCCTCTCGCTTCGTCCTGGAAATATCTTCGGCAATGCTCGCACGAACATGTTGGATTTTTCGAGGGACCTATATGATGTCCGGGCTTTCGAAACGCGTTGATTACTGCTCCAAATTTTGAGGCTTTCATGATATGATCAGTTCTTTCTCCATAAGGCGTAGTGAAGGGAGACGTTACGCGGGAGGGTATGGTCGAAGGAAGAGGAGACGGGCTCTTTGATCCGAACGGACCGATACGATCGCGTAAAACATTCGTATGCGGAACGTAATCTCTGCGTGTCGCAAACTGAGAGCGTTCCTCTTGAATATTTTTATCTTCCGAGCCTAAATTAGTTGTGTTAGATTCCTCTATTTGATCCTCGCTCATACGATGGAGAATCGAATCTTTTTTAAGTCGTGATTTGTCATCGCCGGGTACGAAACTCCAACCAACTGCTCCGCTCTCGTCGGAATCCTCGGCACTCTCTCCAGACGACCAATTTATCTTGTGTTTCTCGAAGTACTCCCTCATCTTTCTGTTCTGTAGTAGATGCTTCCGTTCAATTTGCGGTGATCGCCAGGTTTTGTTTCTCTCATTACCAGCTTTCGCCAAAACATCCATTCTCCGTATTCTATAACGATCCGCGGTATTGGCGTATTCGAAGCTGTCGCAAGGTGTCAAGCCAGATTTACTATTGATCAGGGACTCGATATCGGAGAATGTGTCCTTCGACGACGTCATGGTTGTCGACTCATAATCGCATGGTGAGAGAGCTGTGCTGGACGACACTGCGGACCACGGAACGGAATCGAGGTCCCGTATCCCGCTGTACGAACTGAATCGCGAGGGGTAAAGGGAACTCAGAACCTCGTCGCTGTCGTATCCCTTCGAGCTAGCCAACGAAGGCATCCTCATCGGCGCGTTTCTGAAACTCGCGCATCGGCGCTCGGCGCTGCGCTTCAGAAACGCGTTTGCGTCTTGGAATCCCTGCGGCAAATTGTCCGTCGCTTGAGTATGAATGACTTTGACGTCTTCATTCTCGAAGACGGTCATGGGTGTGCTGCGCTCGTCCTCGCTGATCGTGTCTGTGCTGGCGTCGTCGGATCCTGTGCAGTACACGTCAATATGTACCGTCCGTGACTTGCGCTTACTGCTGTCCTCTTTCGCGGATGAGTCCGATTTCTCTGGATCAGCCGAAGGATTGGTACTGGTATTCCCAACTGACGCCGGGGGCGATCGAATTTCCTGCTGAAAGAAGATGACCGTCGCATTCGAAACTCGTAGTAAGTTGCATACATTTACATACGTTACATATTGCTGAATCCATGATGATGACTCACCTCCTTTTTCTGCTCGCTACGTTGGTAAGCACCAGTGCCAGATTTCCTCCTGATTTTGCTGCTCTTCACAGTCGACGACGAGCGCACCGATTCTATGTCGGTGGTTTGCGATGCCGCGTCCTTGCTTACCGCAGTCGCCTTGCTGCTATTCGCCGTCTTTTCCGCAACGCGCGTGCAAAAGTGCGTGGTGAAAGCGCTCGACGCGCTTCCTTCCGCGCAATCCTCGCAGACTTCTGGGACCGCACTGAATTGATGGCGCGAGAAGATGTGTTGATGCGAGGATCGACGGTGCCACTGATCGACGGACGGGCCAGTCTTCGAAGGCTCGGCGGACGTAGCTTTCTCGGGATTCGGTTTATCCGCGCCCGCGGTGGAAAGCACAATGCTGCATGTGCTTTTACATCGGCGATTATACTGTTGAGATGAACGTCGTGCGGGCAAGGTCGAATACGTGTGCGGTGAGAATTGTTCGCTGTTGTAGCCGGAGTCGGAAACGTTCGCTCGGCCTCTGGACGAGATGGAGTCATCGTTACCAGACGAGCCCGAGCGCGGCAGAGTGTAAGACCCGCCTGATGGCCTCTCGGGTGGCGTGGACGTGAAGAGTATATTGCCCCGTTGAAAGCCGAAGCCGCCGGCGGTACTACCCGACGACAGAAACGCATTAGTCGTGGTAGCTGATGTTGGCGTTGGCGTCGACGTCGAGTTTGGTTCGCTCGTGTTCCAGCGGCATATCATGCGAATGCCGCCAGCGTCGGTGGTAGTGGTGGTACCCGGAGGCATTTGCACGGTCTCGGAGGTCACCGCGTCGCCGTGGCGGATCGTGACTTCAGCTCGCACGAGCCACGGTGGCACCTGGCTCGAGCTACCGTCGCCCGAATTATCCTGACGTCCGTACATCTTGCGCCCCTCTTTCTCTTCAGTCTCCGTCGTGCCTTCATCCACCGCACGACATTATTGTTATCCAATCGGCTCTGCTGCCAGGAGAACACGTCCGAGCGATCTGCCCTCTCCTCCTCTATACCGAGGAGACGATGATGCGGTTCTCTCGTCCGTACCTTTCTTCTGTTCATGGATTTGAAGTCTCTTTGCTTGAACGTACGCAAAATGCCGGCGATTACGTGCAACACCTGTGATTGTTCATTTGATTCCGTAATATATCGAAAAGAAATCTTATATAATGATGTCTATTTAAGAATTGAACCGCTCGTGCTTCACGATCTCGTCCGTGGCGCAGTTTTTCCCGGAAGGATGGTAATACTGCGGTATTGCATCGCCACCGATCTATTTTCGGGTTCCCGTGTTCGAGAACTATCCGAGTGCGTTTCTTTCCGCCTTAACGTTGCAAAATTTTAGCGCCGATACCTGAAGAAGATTCAACTTCAACGTGACAGTGATCGTCGCTTTGCATTCAATTATTCTCTACGTATGAAATATTTTTCTTGTATAATCACGTGAGACGATTGTCTATGATGTGTCGATTCGTCGTTGCATATTACACAATATTTCTAAGATTGTTGCAATCATCGCGGTCTTCATCTCTCGTAAGGCAATAAACTGAGCAATATAGAGCGACGATGTGTATAATTAGCACAATATAAATTTGGAGCAACGTACGGTCGCACTAAGAATATTACTTGGAATAAAGTGGCATTTTTTACATGCTCCACGATCACCGATGCAATAATTGTGCGCAATAATAATGCACAGTTAGGCGAGATGTGCCATGATACAAAAATCGGTGTATCGAGTTGCTTGAAAATTTCAGTTATATACTATTCAGTCTCGATAATCACTGACAGTTGCGAGTATTCGAAACACGGATATCTTATGTGAGCGTGAAATTATTTAGCACATACGATCTAAAAGGCAACGGATCGATTATCTCTGATATATGTTACACACATCCAAGCATCCAAGGATCAAACAAGATTCGAACTTCCGCTAAGTAACGGATTGTTTATGGCTCGATCAGAGACATTTGAGCGTCCAGTTAGTATACAAGTTTCCTGACAGCTTAAATCGATTCTGAAGCAGACGTCAGTCTTCTTTGGAGCGCAGCGTTCGAGAAGAGAGCGGCGGAGCGACTCCAAACGGGCTACGATCATGGGCGGCTTCGTGTCAGTCTTCGGGTTCAGATCATAATTAACAGCCACGATTATCCGAACGCGTGGTCGATATCTTTTTGGATGTCCACTTGACGGACGTATACATTCCACGGGTGCCTCCTTCGCAGTCGACCGGTGCACATGTCGTCGGTTTATCGCGGTGCTTACGATACTGGGTGATGCCAGTTCTCCTCGAGAGATGGTAACTAAGCGCGACCCGAAAAGGCGTCACGAGAAACGGCGGGGTAGCGCGGGTATTCGGAGAGCTATTTTGAGAGAGGCGCGAATACGCCGCCACCGACCCTCCGGGGTCCACGTCGACATGCATTACGCCGCCGACGTCGCCCGCGCGATCCGGCTGTCGACAAGAAGTCGTTTTCGTACCGGCGCGGCGGACGCACCCGACAAACGCCCTCGCCGAAATCACATTACCGCTCGCACGAGATCAGTCCCTAACGCTAATTCTCGAGAACTGTTATAAATTGACCAATTTACAGAAAGTTTTCCTAATCAATCAACAGTCTAACAATTTTATAGAAAACACGATTCGTGCTTAATTAAAAAAAAAAGAGACAGTTACTTTTGATAAGGCAGTGGGACATTTTCATATACTGCATTTTCCGATTTAAAGGAAAAAAACTTTGTTTTATTGCGCTAGAAACGGAAATTGTTCGCGCATTGTACGATATTTTCACCGAGAGAGATGAAGTCGGACAATTTCCACGTTATTATTATTTCGAAACAGCTCTGTCGGCGAAGTGACGTAAATGGCTTCCTTTAACGCCACACATACAAATACCTTTCGCAGATTGCGTGTCACGCGCAGGCTCCCGCTTCCGTTTCCACGTAGACGAATAGCGAATTACAAAAGAAATGACCACATACCTCGGTTAAGGCCTTCTTATCAGCGACTTTGGCACTTTGTAGAAGACGTATCACGTTCTTGGCACCTTCCACGACAGCTGCCTCTATTCGTAATCGATGCCGCAGCTCCTCCACTCTTTCTTCCAACGCGAGCTCCAAGCTGGGCTCGTACCTGTCTATAAAAGCATTACACTTATTATTTACATTACATTCGACAAAAAGATCGCGCTCGCAACGCTAACTATTACTCATACAAAGCTTCCATTTATCAACGACGCATGATTATCTTCTTACATAACGTATATCCACCCACGCTTTATACCGGGAAAAAGTAAACCATTATACGCGTAACGAATATATCCTTCGACGAACAAAGCGCTTCCTTCCAAGAAACGCCATTTATTACAATAACGGACATACTACGCAACATTGTACTTTTATATTGAATACACGGCACAAATTCCTGAGTGAGATACGAATGTACACCGTGCTCTGAAACAGTTTCATTACCGCAGTAAATGTCAGCTTACTGTCTTCATTCCGTAAACTTCACGTTAACAATGAAATGTATACAGCTTAGCTATAGTCGTTCAAACAATTAGAACGTAAAGCTGACGATACACGTGTATGTTCGAGAGAATTTAGCAAAATTTCTGATAACGTGTATCAGTATTTAAATAAACGCAGCGTTTCAACCACAGATCCCTGATATTGGAGACTCGGTTATTTTACTTGTAGAAAAATATTTTAGAACATTCTTTCAATTATATTCTTTCTTTCAGATTTGTTCGGACTTTGTACACACAAATTATTAATAACAACCGCCATGTACCTTTGTTGCTAGCGGTTTCGCCGTTCGGTGGTGGTGCATCGCCTCGCTGTTGCTGCTGCCGTGCTTGGCGTACCTTCATAATCCGCATACGTAGGAACTCGATTTTGGCGCGGGAATCATCTAGCATTTGTTGAGCCTCCTGTAGCAATTTTTTGTCGCGATGGCCGCTCGTTAAACTCTGTATCATGTTTTCAGCACCTTGCTTGACCTATCGTGAATATAAAACGAATACTATAACATTGTATGTGTATTATTTATTAAAAATTCTATACAAGATTGACACCAGCATTCTCTCTTCAATTTGGTACATCCAATACACAAAAAATCAACCAAAAAGAAAAAGGAAGAAGGTATAATTGCAGACAATTAGCGCTTCTACATTAACAAGTAATAACTGCAAAGAGTTCAGGAGCGTTAGTCTAATTATTTCAAATCCCCGCGTGATGTAACGAGAGATTATTTTTAGTAGGAGAAAAACTGCGAGCGACTCACTGCGCTGACTCACGCGAGGCTGATACAAGAAAAGTGAAAGAGAACTACCGAAGTTCTGCGTAATCACTCGGAAAGCGTTGAACGTAATGACTCTGCGACAATTATATTATAAATATACATTATCAAGAAGTACCGATTAATTATATATATACATATATATAATTATTACTGGAGGGGACATTCGTTATCGGTATTCTCCGATATCGCAACAACTGCTATTAAAAAAATCTTGATAACGTTCGACAGCTCGATATCACGCGATGTCATCCGTGTTCGCGGATATCGCTATTGTCTGTTTGAGATTCTGGAATGTACAAAATTCAATAGTGTCTCTTCAGCAGGCGGATTCTACCTTCAGTTCGATATTGAGCTGCTTCTCCAAGGACAGAAGCCGAAGATCCGTGAATAGACCTTCCTGACTCGGCGACGAAGGCCCCATTGGTGATAGAGGCGTGTCTGAAACAAAAATAGACGTTCACGAAATGAAAGAATCCGATATGACCTAATAATGTATCGGCGATACCGATGTTAAACGGCGAACGAGATATCTCTCGATGAAACGCAGCACTGTGCGATGTATCGAGAACGTTTCAAATGCGTCGTTTAAAAAAAAAGTTTTCTAAACGTGCGATTCGGCTCCGCTTTCTTCAGCCCGCGGGTATCTTTCTTCGTGTCACGTTCGGATTTTCCACGTTAGTATAAGCAACCGTCGCCTTACACGCGAAGCGTTTTTTCATGTCTGGCAATTTCCATGATTTGACAAGCGAGATCGTACAGCGCACTTGGATCCTACTTTCCTTCACTCAGTGCTGACACGCTGAAAACGCCCTGACTCCCACGTATTCAAGCCAAGTGTACAAGGGGAGTGTGGAAAAAAAAGTGATGTCCCGCTTTGTTTCAGGAACGTGCCGTTATGAATTTCCCATCGCTTCCTTTTCACCGCGTTCATTCTACCTGTCTATCATAAACGTCTTCGAGATACAACGGGGATTATCTGAAAATTGCGTCAGACGCTCTCGCTCTCTCTCTCTCTCTCTCTCTTTCTCGCAAAACGATGCAGCGGAATCGCTATGTACGCGAATAGATTTGCGGCTGCCAATTTATACGAATAATACATTAATGCATACACAATGTAGCAATATTGCGATGCGTACGAATAAAATACCGCGTACATGTAATTCGTACCGGAACGGTGTGGGAAACGCAAGTCATAATTACGAGCGTTATTTCCGCGCCCGCCGGAACTTCCAACAATTACATTAATCAATGTACCTTGCGTAATGATATCGCGTTATCCTTTGTTATATTTCGTATATTTTAACGACACGAACGTGGTCTGACGTCTCCCTAATTGCGAATCTCCCTCAAGGATATATAAATAGTTACTTACGTAATGCAAGCCATTTAAACATAAATGCGTCCTCTCGGGACGTAAATTAATGGATGTTCAGTAAATTTCATAAAAGAAATGTCAATTCTCCGGTCTCGGTTTATTCTACTTTAGACAGTACTTTGCTATTTCAAGGCCAACCATGCCGTAATACACTGAGAGAAAAAAGTGGTTGGAATAACAATAATCTCTTGCTTACTATATTTTTATAACAATAATCTCTAGCTTGCTATATTTTTATAACAATAATCTCTAGCTTACTATATTTTTTACTTCAAATAATTATAATTATTGGTAGAAATTTTACATGGGTCACTTATACTATGCCTATATCGTAATTGTCACCAACATAGATACTAACACTTACTATAAAAATTATATATATATTCCTACTAATAATTATTTACTATTACTACGTTTACGCGAGTGTTACTTCTGTAGTAACTTACTCAAATTATCGACAATTTGAGTAAGTTACTACAGAAGTAACGCCTCGCGTAAACGTAGTATATGTCATTATGGTTCCAAATATCATGCATTTTTCTCTCAGTGTACTCAGTTTTCGATTTTCGAGGAGACGACGATTCACGTGGGCATTGTTCGTGCCACAACGCCGTTGCATCGTGTACGACCGCACGAATTTAGCTCGTTAGTGCTGCGATGTGGGGCACCCTTTCCTCCATCGAAATATGCCCATTATGCACCCGTGCCTGGGCGCGCGGGAAGCTACCGTAAACACGTGCACGGTTCCACGGTTCCGCGATTTCCTCTCGCACGCGTACGCACACATGCACGCACGCACGCATGCACGCACGCATTCACGTCGCGATAAACGACGCGTAGTGCCCGTTCGACGCGAATGGACGGACACGCTCGCACACCGTCTATGCACACGGGTATGCCTGACGTGTCCGAATAAGGCGATGCGAGGGAGCGAGCAGATGCGTGATTTTTCACGCGATACTTCAAATACCCCGTTACCACCGAAAATGTATGCTAATCGTCGGCTTAGAGCTCGGGAATCGCACGAATGCCTAAACAGTCAGCATGAAAACGCTAAGTGTCTATGATAATCGCAATGTTATTCATGCTTCTTCGGTACGGGACGTAAGGAACGCAAATATCCCGGGAAGTTCTGCAAATACGTGTTAAATTAGGCAGAACTGAAACCGGTTGCGCACGGAAGAACGTTATTTCCGATACGCGTACTATTTCGGCACGCTTTACATTTAATAGCAGACAGATTCCTTTTTTTTTGCGTAGTCGCACTTGTCGGGAAAGAATCTAATCCGGCAAGGATTTAATTTTATGTTCAGTCGCGAGGAATTTAATTAATTCTCTGCGTAAGGTAGATCTTATCGATTCCCGGCGACTCCATCGACAGACTTCTCGGACAATCGCGCGGCTATTATTCCCGAGGATCGCGAAGAGGCAGATATAACGAGAAAATCGAGAGAAACGAGCAGCCGAGTCCGCGCGAATGCAAACACGTACGCGGGCATTACAATGCGGCGAAAACGACGGCGGAGGCGGAGGCGGCATAAAAGAGTTTGCGGGGACAATGCGGCATCGAGAGAGCTCCGCGAAACCGTGTCATTAACGCAGCTCGACCGAACACGTGCCCCATTATATTCCGCGCTTCTGCCCTTGTCCGCCACCGCATGCGGAGACCCGGCGACAAAGGCTTTCCTTGTTTTTGATACCGCCAACTGCACTCACCCAACCCTTCCCGAGCGCCCTTCCGCCTGCCCTCGTACCTCTCTCGAGAACCGCCTCCTTCTCCCTTCTCGGGGATCCGCATGCCCTAGCCGAGAGACAAACCGAGAGATTGTCGACGTACGCGAGCGTAAAAAAAAGGGAGGAAAAAAGAAAGAAGGGTAGTTGTGCAAAGCGCGCAAGGTGGCTGCAGCTATTCGCAGTCACTCCCGCCGGTTCAATGAACTCTCGCCGGGCGGGCGCGGCGCACGCAACCCTTTCGGTAGGGAGAGTGCGTGCGCTCTCGAGGAGCGGATAATTGCTCACTGCCTTTTGCTCGCAGCGAAAGGAGAAAAGGACAGCGCAGCGACCGCGCGAGATGGTTATGCAAAACGTATCGAGGCGATACGCGAGCAGGTGCCCTGCTGGTCTCGTGTGCTTAGATGAAAGGACATTTAATATCCCTCGAATCTCGAAAAATATGTAGGAAAGCATGTAAAATTTTTTTATTTCTTTTTTAACCTTGACACGAAAAGCCGCAGACCAAAAATTCGTGTAATAATCTCTCGAGAATAGACAGAGAAATTATACACGGTAATTCCTCGCTGGTTATACATCATGCAACCGCAATATGCATTAATGCTATCGCGCGATGCGTGCCGGTTTTGTCGTCTCCCCGTTCCATTCATAACTCTACTCGCGTCAAAGCTGTTCCATCTACACGAGCGTGAGTTAGCGATACGTTCATAAAGCATGAGCGCGTCGGGGAGGGAGAGCTCTTGTGCAGTTCGTTAATGCATGTAAGAAGCGATTGTTCGTGCGCGATGGTTGTCGGCAACATCCTTATTACGGCATTGATTAAAATAATTACCGTAACTCCGCGAGAGGCGAGAGTGCGAGGCGCTTTATTTATACATCTAAGCCAGCATCGACATCGTGCCGCGTGCATATGCCTTCATCTGGCATCTCTTCGTGTAACAAACGCTTGCGTCAAGTGGAGGCAACGCGATCTCTGCGAAGTTCCCATGGCTAAAATATTTTTCTCGGATATGACAGTCTCTCAAGAGTTCCAGATAATGCCTCGAGAGCTTTATTAGAAAGTATTATGACTCCAACTCGATTTCAATCGAAATAAAAAGAATTGTTATCAAACACCGTCTAATAAAACTGCGATATTGATACCTACTCCGTATCTTCGGATTTTTATTTATTACATTTAATTCATCAGAACTTCTCGAACGTATCGCGAACTTTGGAACTCCTTGGAGAGGTATCAGAACTCTATCAATTATATCGAAATTGTGAAAATAGGGTGCTAACTTTTCAGAAATCATAAGGTGACATACTGTTCCTTAAGATTCAAGTTGCAGTAATTACGATATTCATTAAAAATGGATGACTATTTTTCTCTTTTTTTTTTAAATAACGATCGAGTTGAAGACTTCCTCGATAGCAATCATATTTCAAGATGGTACACAGTATAGGCAAAATGCAAGATTTAACACCTTGTAATGTCTTAAAAAGAAAACTACTTCGATGCCCAGGTAACTTTTGGTGCAGCAGTGCAGTTTTTTATCGCGTATCAGGCAAACTCTGCCATAAACACGCCCGAGGTGCCGATTAGCATAAACGGCAAAAGCGTACCGAGAAATTAGCATACGCCTCGAAAAACCTACGGCGAGTAACCGCGGGCGTTCGGCAAAGTAGCAGTTAAGTTATTAGCATAGAGCCACCGGTTGGTTGCGCCGATCGAGAAAATCGCGGGGACCGGTCCGATAGAAAGTGCAGCGTTAAAAAAGCAATAATGTAGCGGTAGTTATGCCAGCGAAAATCACTTAAAATCGAGTTCGTGTAATACACCGCCGCGAACGACGCACAATTTCCCGAGAGACTGTACGGAGATGAATTAGATAATTATTTGCGAGAACAAGTCTCCATCGTGCGAGTGCTTCATACCCTTGACACGAGCTACCGGAACCTATCGGTTATCCGCAATCATTGAATGATCGTAGGCGTCAATTGCCATCCATGGCGAACGTATCGCATGCGAGCGCAGACGAGGAGGAGAGTTCGCGTTAGATAGCACCGATATTATATATCATATGACAGACGGGACACGAGAGTTATAAGATGTTGGTATCTTGCACGAGGTTTATCGATCTTGTCCATAATCTCTCGAGCATCAGTTCTCGCGGTAGATATATCGCCAGATTTACAGCGATAACGTCTATCGGAATCACGTATTACGTAAGTCGGAGAAAATGAAATGAGATGTTTTTTTTAAATTTCAACGTGATATCGCGTCTTCCTAAGGTTAATATACCTTTCATACAAAATGATTAAATGTAACATATCGTACGCGGATCTTCGCACGTGCGTCGATGCGAACAAACGTTAAGATCGTAAATGCAACTCTGCATGTAGTGAAGATCGCGAGAGGTGTAGTTTGGCGAAAAGGGAACACCCGCTTCTCGGCTCGATTAAGAAGTTTTACGAGCGCTGATGAGGTCTGATAACAAATTCGATAAATTCGCCGCTCCAGTTATACGGAAGCGCAATGCGCTATACTGTGCAATACGGTATTACGTGCGTCCGGAGGGGCAGGTCTTATGTTACGGAACTATATTAGGTCTGCTATATTAGGTAGCATACGGAACGTCCGATTTTAACGGTACGAGTATATTTTGCGTGTCTGTCTGTCTGTGTGTGTGTGTGTGTGTGTGTGTGTGTGTGTGTGTGTGTGTGATATTCTTATAAATTAAACATGTTCCAGCAATCCTTGCGTTATTATTACATCACTGATGAATAACTCAAGAACTGCTAGTTCTCTCTCGGGAACCACAAATATTTCAGCCGCGAACGTAAAAATTTTAACGTTGCACGATGATACGTCTTGCGGCAGTATTTCCGATGCTTCGAACGGCAACCTGGGTGACTTATTTAGTTACGAGAACCTATGCGGCCACTTAAAATTTATTAACTCGTAAATGCCTGGCCCCTATACCGTTACTGTGTTACGAACGTGCACGTTCGATAAAGTGCACTTCATAAATTCATGCGTGGTACCGTGCGGTCAATAAGCCTCATAATCGACTCGCCTCATAAAATCTAGCGGAATTTTCGCGACCGAACAGCGCCAGGCTCCGTATCGCTGGATCGTGATTCATCGGGGATTTCCCCACCGGGAAGATAATCGATAATTAGAGCTGACCATACCAATCGTTACAGTGCGATTGTAAAACACGCTTACGTTCTTATAATATACACTTTCATTTCTTAGCGATTCGCCAAGCAGCCACAGTCTTTACATAAGTATAAGCCTACGGTCTTTCGAAATAATCTCCGCTCTGATCATTTCTTCACGGAATTTCGCAGAGTTTTTATGCCTCTGGCGCGCGCGGACGCGATTTTTCGGCTGTCGCGGGATCTTAAATCGGGCTCGGGGGGAGAGAGCCCGGACAGGTAGTCCACAAAGATCGGGCCCGACCGGCCGGTCAGGCAGGCAGGCAGGCAGACAGGCGAAGGAAGGAGGATCGGAGAGGGCTTCCCCCGAGAGCGCCGACGATGGAATGCGAAAGCGTGGGTTCGGTTTGGCCATAACGCGATCTCGATATACAGAGAGAGAGAGAGAGAGAGAGAGAGAGAGAGAGAGAGAGAGAGAGAGAGAGAGAGAGGGGCGGGAGGTGGTCGGGGTCCGAGGAGAGCTTCGGGGCCCATGTACGCATGTGTAACGGTACTCCGCGATCGCTCGATCCCGATCGCCTCTCTCGTAATGCGCTCTCGATCGTCTCGCATCGTACACGCGTCTTGTACGTGTGTGCCTGTACATGTGCGTTTTCGCCGTTGCACGCAGCGGGAGAGCGCGTGTCTCGACAGAGCTGGAAAGTGAACGAACGTTGTCGTCGTTGTCGTTGGCGTCTGCCTCGCACCGCTCGCCATCCTCGCGAAACGCCGAGAAGGAGAGAAGAGCATGGACTTTCTCCTCGATCCCGAAACTGTATCGCCACGCATTGAATCGATCGGCTCAATCATTTTTTAGTAAACTTGAGAATTATCTTTCGTAGACAGTAATGCAATCGACGATAAGGAGGATTTTGTTCCTCGAATTTAGATGACGACCTTCCTTCATCATTTCTCTTATTGAGTTCTTAGCGTCAGTAATAAGTAACTGGAGAAACGCTACGTCTCGGTGCAAAGGTTTCGAGATCGCAATGGACTGAATGGCGCGTCCCCGTCGTACCGGGGGAATCTGAATGAGGCACCCCCGAAGCAGGTTGCTAGACTCGAGACCGAGTAGGTATGATGACTGACTTAACTGGAGTGGATAGAGAGCGTCTCGGGGTCCAAGGTATAAATAGCCGCTACCACTTACCGTCAATTCAGAGCGAGCGCAAGACTGTAGTTCCTCTGTACAACGCATCACGCAGCGCATAACGAAGTGGCCACTCGTAACCCAGCGAAAAAATGCTCTTCAAGAGTTCAACGATGTTTTGCCCGGGAGTAACGTACTAGATTAGCCTATTAATTGCGTTATACGATCATATAAAACCCTAACTCCGCCACACCAGTTACGGATCTGACGTCACATACCAACGAACAATTTTTCTCCTTCGTACCAATTCTTCTTCCTAATAAATTTCTACGTCTGAGAATATTCAAGTAATGTTAATATCGAGTATTCATCCAAACGCAACGGCGCTAAAAAAAAACAATGCGACGATTGAATTTCAGTTATCAATTCGACAGGCTCGCGGAGTGCGAAACGCGATACTGCCAATACAGAGAGAGGGCCGCGACCTCTGATTACAAAAAATTCTGTTAATCGTTCCTAATTTACGCCCGCGGCATGAACGGAGAGAGATTTTGAGTCGAGAGAGAGAGCAGCCTCGACACGCAGACGATAATCGTCGCCCCTTTGTTATCTCGTCAAAGCTGGCAGTAACTCGTGGAATTGAATGCCGTTTTAAGCATCGCATAAAAGCTAGATCGAATCGTACACGGCACAAAGCTGTACAGCTATAGCTACATAAACCCAATATCACGGAAGAACGACAGTTTTAACGTGTATTAATAGCACGTTATTTTCGAATGTATTGTTTTCCATTACTAGACAATCGATCAGCAGTGAAAAGAATAAATATATACCTCGCTGCATTTATCGCATCGATCGCGCCGTCTCTTTAACTCAGATATTTCGATTCAATATTGACACATCCCCCTATATTTATCTCATTGATCGTTGTCTTTCTAACTTGAACGTTTGGATACATATCTAATGCACAGTGATATGTATATCTATCGATGAGTCAGAAACGTCACTGCGTTACAGAGATACGCTCGATTTGTCAGCGCTAATGGCGACGTAAGGCTAGCAGCTAGTTTGGCATGCTCAGACGAGTTTTATAAACCCGAAGACGTCGTCTCGACGCCTCGTTAGCGGGTGCAGTTATTAAGTGCTCCCTCGTTAACGACACGGAACGGTCGTTAACGCGGTAGGGAGCTGGCATACCGGAACATTAACTATTATCGCAATGCATCGATACGTAAAACCAATGTATAAGCGGGGCAATAATCGCCGCATTAAAATAAACGTGAAATTATCGTGGAATTTAACGGGAATGCTTTCGTGAAACTTCGTGAAAAAGTTCCTCGGATGATCGGTACTCGATGGTTATCGGCACTTCGATTATTAATATGTCGAGGCGCGCTTTAATTGCTTGTAATCGCCCATCTTCTACGATGACTCATGTAATAATGCCTCGTTAAACTATCGCGGAGACGCAAGAAACGCCGATTTCTCTCTGCTTATATTAACCTGTTTTCCACGAGTGTCCCGGTATCGAGGATCTTCACAGTGCTTGTCCCGATATTGCGTCTGACGCGCGACGTTCGTTACATAAAACCCGTTTAGGAGCGCGTAGCGGACCGCTTTATTCTCGCTCGGTCAATGCTACGCGGAGAATTATAAGGCGAACACGAAGATGGTATCGCACAGCGCCGCGTGCGGCTTCCCTTTACCAACCTTGACCGTTGGAGTGATTCTGCTGCGGCGATTGAGGTTGGCCCTGCGTCAGTATAATTTGACTCTCGAGCTGCTGGAGCTCCGCCTGGAGCTCGTTCAGCTTGCTGTTCGCCTTCTTGACGATCGTCGCGACATCCGAGAGCGACTTACGATCGGTCGCGACCTCCCTCAGCTTCTCCGCGCCGGCCTTTATCTTCAGCTCCTGCGAACGAAAGAGCGTCAAAATTCATAATTGCGCATCGGAACAGTCATCGCCAATCCCGCTCTCATGCCATTTCGGTCGAAAACGGCGTCTTATTCCGCGGAATTTAACTGCATACATTTATTATGATCGGCCAGTCACTCGCTTAAAGCACATCTATCGCTCGACCGTGTGCCGCTCCTCTGTACGGCAAATGAGACGTAAAATCACGCACGTGCCCAATGATACCTTTCGATATATTCTTCGGTATTCTCCCAGGTAGCAAAAGTAGGAAGCGCAACCAGTA
Organism: Aphaenogaster ashmeadi; assembly: GCA_003063805.1. Taxonomy (NCBI): domain Eukaryota; kingdom Metazoa; phylum Arthropoda; class Insecta; order Hymenoptera; family Formicidae; genus Aphaenogaster; species Aphaenogaster ashmeadi. The sequence goes on along the minus strand of NJRQ01000008.1, from coordinate 930,852 downwards.
GATGAATATTTTTAAATTTTTCGTGTACAGTAAAGTATACAAAGATTCTACCTGTTTCTCTACTTCGTGTGCTATACGACAAAGTTTCTTTAATTCTTCTACGATAAGTGTATCAATAATTTCCCTCTCAAAGTACACT
>NJRQ01000008.1:918693-930283 GCA_003063805.1 Aphaenogaster ashmeadi | reverse complement strand
CCAATTTAGATACTGTAGGAGCAAACAAGCTTTCTCATCAAAGATTTTTTACTTTGTTACTATTGATTACTACTTGCTAGCACTGAGGAACGTAGGGAGACCGATTGTAGCTTTCTCAGTTGCTGGAATGTAGAATGCTTGTTGCATTCTTCTCTGTTACCTGGGTCTATTATCGAGCAGTAACGCGTAGTCACCGCGAATTTTCGCAATGAGTCATCTGACACGATTTTTATTTTCCTATCTAGGGCATGTTAATATATGAAGAACGAACGGTTCAGTATTACGTCAATATTAAGCCAGACAAAAATAATCGTTCAAAAGAAAATACTTATTCAACGAGGAATTAAGGAATAATGGTTCATTTGAAATAAATGGTCTGGGTTTCCGACACGTTGTGCGTGCATCCGTTCTGCGATGCAGTTGACTCACCGTTTGCAGCAAATGCTCTGGTAACAAGCGTTTATGAAAATGTGCCGCGTTAAGAAACCTATCGCATTATATACTATTACACGCAACTCTGTTTCGCAGTGGATCTATTAGCGGTAGGCACCAGTCAGACGACGTTAGACGAGCGTCTCGTAAAGGCGCTTAGTGAGTACCGAGAGATGAAACAAGAGGAAGAAAAAACAAAAAAAAAGAGAAAGAGACGCGCTGCCGTATAGCAAAACTCGTTTCTACGCAAGTTGCAGAAATGTTCAGACCACCCTCAAGTTTCCATTCGCAACGTGATTTAGAACGCGACGTCCGGCGCATCCGGAGACCGTAAATCATCGATCGCTTATTACCGAGACGTATACGTCGGATATTAATTAAGGTACATATAGGTACACACGAAAAAAACATATGATCGAGCACGATCTGTAAATACAGTCCTACGGTCTCGCAATTTCTTTGAGTATCGGTGATGCAACTGCGAAATCTGTTTCCACCGAGATTATGGAATCGGTTTAAATTAGCCCCATATAAGGGTGCATTTAATCCTTCCACTACTGCAATAGATATCCACGTCTATCGTAGGATGTGTATTACTTGAGACAAAAAGAGGCAAGCGAAGTTACGGTAGCAATTGGGGAGATTAATTTCTATGCGTCGAAATAAACAAAAAAAAAAAAGAGCGATGCATTAGGCTGATTATCGCTGGAAAGGGAAAGAGAACAGGACAGGGTCTCGAGATAACGAAGGAGACGCAGAGTGCTGACCGTGCTACCGTGTGTACACAGACGAAGAAAAAGACAGCTTCGCAGAAGCTGCAGTCGACGAGGGATAAGCGAAACTCGACATACCTTGCGTATTTCTCGGCGTATGTGCTCCCGCAGCACGTCGAGACGAGCCGGCAGGGGCACCTGGTCATTGCCAGCCACTCCATACTTGCTCGACAGTTCGTAAAGAGCCGGGTACCTGATGTAATCGCCCTGAAACAAATACAAAATTCGATCCTGATTATTGACGGCCGATCGGCAAACCTTGCAGGGCGGCGAAAGAACGCGCGATAAGGACGGGCAGTTCGGCGGACGATTAATCACTCTCTAATTAAACTCTCTCTTTCTAATTAAAACGGCGGCTCTTCCTTTTGCGTTCTGCGGTAATTTCCACTTTTATATACGAGACACGAGCGAAGCGCTATATCTGTATTCAATCGTTCTTTTTTTTCATTCCTCTGTGCCAAGATTCGCATCAATTAATAATCGACGTCTTACCGCACTCTGTGCTCGTTTCCGCGCATCGAACGTATATAATCTTTCGATATTACGCGCGAGCTCGCGTTAATCTTCATAATAATAATAATAATAATAATCGCAAAGTGATCCCTCGCGTTCGCTAGAGTTAAGATAACACCCGAGCGGAAATTGCACCGTAAATATCGACGATCGGAGGGTATCGCCGGGTCGAAGCGAAACACATATTCGCGGAATACATCTCTTAACCGGAAATCGTCTGGCGCGTACGGATGTTAACCACCGTCGTGGCCTACTCGTGAGATACGGATATAGACGCTAGGCAAACACCACGCACGCAGGAGAAAGTATCGGTCTCCCGCGGTCTCTCGCATCGAGCGAGCAGTCGGGCATCGAAACAACATCGTCCATTGTGATGAATGGACGTCGGCTGGGTTGTCAATCCGCGCGGCGATACAATTGCTTCGCCCATGGAAACGTTCAAGGGTATTCGATCAAACTTCTAACGGACGTATTAGTGACCTACTTCGAACATGCAACCCGCGAGTCGCGTCTCTGAATCGCGAGTAAAACTCGTGTGGCACTACGCATCGGAGATTGAGGATTAAATATTGGAGATTAGAATCTGACTAAGGCCCGGTTGCACCAACTTCTTGGTAAGCTAACTAACACTTAAATCATATGTCTCTCTTTGTTTCTCCTTCAAATTAGACAAAGATAAACATATGATTTAAGTGTTAGTGAGCTTACCGAGACGTTGGTGCAACCGGGCCTAATAAGAATAAAGAGAATAAAGATTAGGATGGTCTAATTGGTCGAATTATAATATCCAATTTGTAATCCTCAATCTCCAATGCACGACACAGGCTTGACTCGACCTTGCCGCTATAAAATCTCCATTCCGAGTGAATTCCGGAGCCGACCCTGTCGGCGGAAACGTACCGTAAACGGCGCCACGCAAGTCCGAAAGTATTTAGAGCTGGTCACTTTGGTTAGTGGAATGCATTTGCACACAACCGACATCCTCTTCTTTTTTCCCACCCCGATAAACGACATCCTTATTCCGTGAAACAGCCTCGCACCGAAACGTCCAAGATACTTTCGTCTCCCAGTCGCGTACACGTTCCGTCGTGCGAGACTAACATTGGCGGGCGAGCGTATTAATGGCTCGTCATTAGGATTCGCACTGAGCAACAAACAAACGAGCTTCCATCGCGATTAATCACTGCTGAATCACTGTCACCGGGGCGATAATCTCCAGGGCTGCAACCGCGCGGCCAGGTAAACGTCAGCCACCTGTTGCAGCGAAAATCTACGATATCACGTCCGCACGGCCGTATTTCCGCACCGATTCCGCACACCGTCGCTGCTTACACGACGGCCTAACTGTAAAACCTGGACGTTCGCACCCGGAGCGCGCGACACGCTCCTCGAATTTGAGAGGTGGAACTGACCAAGAAGACAGCGCCGTCGCCGTTATCTCTTATCGCAGCCGCGCCGATAACAACGTTACTCGACTGTAAAACGTTATCGTTTCCGACAGAGAAGGTACCTTCCAAAAAAAATGCAGCCAATCGTCAAGCACCAACCAAATACGTAACTCGGTATCATTCGATCGTCTCGTATGTGGCATATACATACAGAAAAAAAATGATCTTGGATCAACAGCATTACGTCTAATTGAAAATAATCTTGCTAATTCAATAACAATTTTAATAGAATAAAATCATACGTATTTGTTTCATTAATAATGTTATTGAATGAACAAAATTATTTTCAATTAGACTTAATGCTGTTGATACAATATCATTTTTTCCCGTGCATTTTTTATATTATTATTAGACTCTAATAAATAAATAATCATGCTTACATGAAATTGACTATTACAATATAGTCACACGTCGCGCAAATTCACAGATATTTTTCTCGAAGTAAATTGAATTTATCAAAGTCGATGCAACCTGGTTGCATAATACATAATTATGCATCATTCTCACTATGTTTCTATATAGTTTTTTTTTATACTGCAATCAAGTTGCACCGACTTTGATAAACTCAATTTACTTCGAGAAAAATATCAGTGAATTCGCACGGCGTGTGACTATATTGTAACCACGCTGTTGTGCAACGAACATGCATCACGACGTTCAAACCTGACGAAGCGGCGTGATTATTGAAGCGTCAGTCGAAGTTACCGCACGAAATTACGACGTCTCATTCACAATCCGCGATCGTACAAGCCACGCAAATTCTCCTCGTGCTAAGAAGATTGCCAGGCGGGCAATAGGAAACGACGAAAGCCCCTCTCCCCCGGCTCTGCATTCGGGAATAATGAAAGTATGTACGTCTGGATGTTAAATCGGTTTTTGCGTGTGCGAAAACGTGCGCACGACCGACACCCTGACGCACGATCTATTTTCATGCATTCCGCCAATATTTGTGCCACGCGCGATAATCCCCGGGAGGTCAACAGACGTCGCGACGTCAGGGAAACCCTTTCTCGCCCGGACGAACGTCTCGCACGAGGAGTTCGGGAAAATCGTGAAAGCAGCGCGAGACGGAGAATTGTTTTCACCGATGCCGAGCCCCCGCCCCCGCCCCGAATCATCGCGCAACGCCAAATTTAGAAAATCCTGACGTCTGCGATAAATTACCGATTCATTACCGATTCATTACCGACTCACTGGGGTGTTACGATCGAAACCGCAATTTTAATTCGGAACATAAACGGTTGCAAACTTCGTCATATATAGAATTAATCTGTTACACTAGATTGCGTCCCAAAGGTTTGTCAAACACAGCCGAAACAAAATTTCACAGCAAAATCGAAGCGAAATTGCCGTCACGGTTTTCAGTATACTCTTTTTTTTCCCTTTAGAACTTTTTCAATCCCCCTTTCAAAGAACGCCAGTTTTATTTTTATCTTATTTTTTTAGTTTTCCAGAGCTTTATTTAGTAGACGGCTTGACAAACTTGCCGCACTTTCCGCACAAAAAAAATCGGTCGGGACCTATTTTACGTGCAAAAAATGCTGTCTTTTAATATTTTTCGTTTTATACCGTACAATTGAATCTTAAAAAGAAAGAAATTTTCGAATTGATATTAACGAAAATATTATTGAATATTATTCTCTATAACATTATTCGAGATGTTTCGACATTCTATTCGCTGCGAAATTTGACAGAAGTGTTACTGAGCGATCTGATATCAGAATTGACCTTTCGAGATAGAATCTTTAATGTCCATTTCCACCAATGTAGATTGACTTCAATCTCGGATTAACTTGTTCTTTATCTTTCTCTAGTTTTAAGAATTAGAAAAAGATAAAGAGTAAGTTAAACCGACATTAAAATTAATCTACATTGGTAGAAATGGACATAAATGTAAATCGTGATTATTGGTCTGTTCTTTTTCGCTGCACTTCTGAACTAGTGCAATAAGTTAGAATGAGACAAATATATTTTCTTTCATTCTAACTTATTGCGCTAGTTCAGAAGTGCAGCGAAAAAGAACAGACCATATGCGTGAAAGTTTTCGGGACAAGAATCGGCGTGCCGGCTCCGCGAACTCCCGATGGCGATCATCGAGCGGATTTCGAGGTCTGTAAATGCCTTCGCCATAAAATAACGTGTCCGATCGTGCGCGAGTCTCGGTTGATCCACTTGCGAGCGCCGACCGAACGCGCCTCTCGGACGTTCCGTTCCCGCGTCTCCCGTGCCTCGTCGCAGGAAGAGCAGGTGTTACCGAGGAGGAACCGACCGGCGCGAAAAGTCAGTCGGGACCGGTTACACCGACGCCGATTAGCGCCAACCGGCCACCTTCTTGTCGTCTCCGTCAGGTAGAACGATAACGATCGAGGAGCGAGACCGGAGGAGCACCATCACGAGATGAAATCCCGCTGCTGTGGACGTGCGAAAGTGCTTCACGAAAGATGAGGCCTCATCTTTCCGTGTTGAAAAGTCAGCTCGACGATGTGGCTGTAAAATTCGATACGGTAAGGCTGGGTCTACAATAGATGTAGTAAGTCTTTAGCCATCTGCAATAAACTAAATAATTTCGGAGGGGTAAAGCGCTGAGGGCATTGCGGTGTACAGATTTGGGGCATTAGTCGGCATTACATAAAAAATTCACTAGTAATGCCCAAAAATTGTGTACTTAATAATGCCCAATTTTGGGCATTACTAGGCATTGGTGTACACAATTTTGGTCAGCGGTTTACCTCTCAGTAATTTCCGACAGAAAACGTTTCCCACGTTGCTCTAAACCCTAAACTTTACAGTTGGGATCTGGCCAACTCTTAAAGCTTAGGAATTATAACTTAAGGTAGCATGAGCAAAGCTTTTTATCGGAAATTAGCTTAGAGCAGAAGGTTAAAGGCTCACTACACCTATTGTAGACCCAGCCTAAAATTCACGTATTCCAGTACGTATTCAAGATTTAGGTTGTGTGAATCAGTGCCGATTGGACAGACCCAGATTGAACTCATCACCACGTAGATGGGAGAAGATTAATCCCAATAAACAGATACGTAATGTCGTGAATATGTAATCCGGGAGATAGCGTTGCAGCCGCTAAGCGGAATCGGTCGGGCCGAAAACCGCGACTTCGCAACCGGAGTGGGTGCTGGTCGCCCCGACGTCGGTTAAGTTAACCCTCGTTAACCGGATTTCCTCCCCGCGTCTACGCCGCGCAGGTGGCAACGTACTCTCGCGTGGAACAGCGAGCGGAGTCAATTAACCCAGACGGTCGACGACGAAGGAGCGGGGCTGGCCCGAGCGAGGAAATCGGATGCATATCAGGTGTGCGCGGCACGTCACGCCTGGTTTGCCGCCGACCGAGAGCTCGTCGCGATCCGCGCGAAAACAGCGGCGGATCCCGTCATCGATGGGAAAGCCCGCTGTGCCCCGGGGTACAAGTGCATGTGCGTCGCGGACGAGCGAGAACGGCCGGAAAGAGGTGGGAACGCGAATCCAGAGAGACGAGAGTCGCGCGACCCCGAGCCGCGTCTCCGGAGAGGTGCGCGATTATGGCGTCCCGGGTAACGCGAGCACGGGACGACGCGTCTCAACGTCGGGCACGCGCACCAGTTCGCAAAGAGAGCGTGGAGATGGAGAGCGCGGACGGAGTGCCTCGCTCGGCGGAGACTCACCTGATAATAGCTCGATTCCGCCATCTTGCCCCCGCACTCTCAATAAACGCTCTTCCACTCACTCACTCACTACTGCCGCCGCTTTCCATCCGTCCTTTGTGCGCGTCGATGGGCCCGACGGGACGAGAGGTCCATGGCGCGATTTGATCCCGCGGTCCCGGAATTATACCGCGATGCGTGCGTCGCGTCGCGTCGGCGCCGTGCCCGCCGCCGTACGGCGCCGCATCTCACGTCGCCCGCCCCGTCAAGCGACACTCGGACCCGGACGAGCGAACGTCGGATGACCCCGGGCTCCGCGCGGAATGAAATGATCGGCGATCGACGCGGGGTCGCTGCCGATTAACGGGTGAAATCGCCGCGCACAGCCAGTCACGCACTACCACACGGGCGGATGAATGAAAGACGCGCGGCGCTCGAGAAGAAAATGCGGACGCGACCACATTCCACCGCACCGGACTAGCGACTGACTGAAAATCGCCGGGCCAATCGTCGCGCGAGGCGCATGCGCCGATTCCTCGCCGTCGCGGGCGACGCGGGCCGGCGTGGCCAATCGGCGCGCGTCGTCGCCCGCGCTCCGGAATCGCGCGCCAATCGCGAGCATTGGCGGGACGCTAAATCCGACTCCTTCCGGAATTTTAAACAAAGAAGTTTTTTATATAAGTGCCCGCCGTTAAATAAAGACACTTGTGTCCATTTCTACCAATGTAGATTAACTTTAATCTCGGTTTAACTTACTCTTTATCTTTCTCTAGTTCTAAGAATTAGAAAAAGATAAATAGTAAGTTAAACCGAATTTAAAGTTAATCTATGATTCTTGTTACACGGCAACCTAACACCGGTTTAGTAACACCAGTTGTTTACGTTAGTTTACGTTTACATAAATAGCATAAAACCAGTAGCATAACCAGGGGGGGGGGGGTTAGGGGGATAAATCCCCCCCTGAAATTTTGGAACCAAATATGAAAATATGAAAATGAAAGGTTGAAAGTGACGGAAGAGAAATGAAGTGGTAAATGTTTCAAGATCTAAAGAAAATGTCCTAAACGAATATTGTTATCTTATTTAATTAAAAAAGTTATGAGTTGTTCTGTGATTTTAAATTTTTTTAAATCCCCCCCCCCCGAAATAAAATCCTGGCAACGCCCCTACATAAAACCAAAATGTAATAATTTTGGATGTTTTAACTATTGATATTATGTGTTATATACATACACTTATAACACACTTGTTTATACCATATTTAATACCACTAGTTAAAATATCGGAAATTATTTTACATCAGTTTTATGCTGTTCATGTAAATGTAGACTGATGTGAACTACTGGTGTTACTAAACCCGATTCATAGTGACGTGTAAACGTAGTCTCTATTGGTAGAAATAGACGTTAGACATATTGCACGCGTTCGAAAATGTTTAAAGAATTCAAGATGTTTTACGTTTAAATATAAAGAAACAAGCATACTCATTTTCTTATACTTCATTTAAATATATACATATGTGTGTACGTATATGATATACGATGCCTTTGGAGGTCTGTAGATACAATTACTGAGAAATTAATGTCTGGAGAAGATCTTCGGGTGTTCTAGAAAAGAGACCGCTGGGGTTCTGGTACAAATTTTTCGGCTCGTGGCAGGCATCGTACAACTGCCTATATATAGCTCCGATCACTTCAAACGATCGTTTCTGAGTAATAATGCGATGATTGTTGCTTTGCAGCAAACTTATTTGTGGTAGCAACAAGACGTCCGGCATTACTAGAAATGCCTCCAGTTTATTCTGTAAAGAATCAACGCATCAACATTTGTCGGTAATCGTATATTTTATATTTGTGATATTTGTTGACTGAATCACTTACAGTGAACTCTTTCACACTGAGAGAATCCATGCCAGGTATGGACGAAAGCGGTCCCTGATCGCGTCCTTGTAGGATGGTGTAAATTGAGCCAAGATTTAAATGCGCTACCAAAGAACTAGCTTGCTCCGACGTAAGTGTGTCGATTTGCGCATCCGATTGTGCCTAGATTGTTACAGTTGATTGAAATATCGTTAAAATTTACAAATCGGGGCCAAATGAAGTAATGGAAATAATTTCAGTCTAGTATATCTGACTCTAGAGTGTATAAACTAACCAATCACCTGTAACCTTTCTAATCTCTGATCCATGTACTCGTACAATGCCAATGTCGATTGTATCTGATGCATACAATTGAGAAGATAAACGGCCATATCCACGGTTGGCAATCTGGACGCTGTTTCATTAACTTCTTGAAGTAATGGATCGATGATACATGACACAATCTGTCAATCATAAAACGACATGAAGAAAATGTAAAAAAGCGGAAAAATATTTTTTCTGAATATACCTGCAACATATCTCTTTCCCTGTCTTCAGCTATACTGGCGACAGACAATATTTCATTTAGAAGTGACAATAGCCTAGAGACTGATGGGGCGGGGACCAAATCACTTCCGGGAGGTTCTGCGCGCTCTCCGAGAGCGATTCTCGTTTCTCTCTGCAGCCTGCTTAGAAAACTTTTTTCACTCAAAGCTAATAAGTCCGATAATGTCTGATCCAGGACACTATCGGGTATGACTTGTTCAGTAATAGCACGGTAAAATCTGATTAGAGTTGTAACCGAGTATAATACTGTCGCTGGCGCCTCTGTAGATATAACATGCTCTATTCTTGATTTTAAAGGATGGCATAATCCTTCCGTGATGTTACTTAACGCCTGTTTCACTTGATCTGACACATCTGTGATAAACAGATTCATATATTTAACAAAAACTTTGGATGAAAAAAATTAGTTTCTTACCTGTTTTATCACAGCCTTTAACTAAAATAAGTATATTCTCTTTTTCTACAGGAATCGCTTGATGCAACCATGCAAGCATATCACCAACATATCGCTTAGGATCATTGGCATGCATTTCTATAGGGTTAGGTGTTCCACCAAAACCTTCTCCTAATGTTAGTGCGTCTATGAAGGATCCCACCAAGGCAGTTCTTCTAGCTGCACAGTATTCATCCAGAATGTACCTAGCAGTGTTCAGTACATGTCAATTATGATAAAAATAGCAGTTTCAAAGTAATACTTATACTCAAATGTTCCGAATCATCTTACTTAAATAACACTGGCCTATCTTGCAGCTTACTCATGGCCTTAATGAGTAACGGTGCCAAACGTTCGTTTTCTATGTTTTTGCACTGAGTTTGTGTCCATCGATATAACCTTTCAAGCGCGGATTCTTGCAACAGCGTCATTCTTTGCATGATATCCAGAGCCAATGTCTGATAACCAGACTGCATCAGTACTCTACATTTACCATGAATATCCTGCAATCCGACAAAGTTATAACATTATAGCGATAGAGATATAAAGTATCACTATTGAAGATAAATAACTTTCAATGTACTACCTGTACTTTACTAACTACAGAGAAAAACTCCTCTGTTATAGGTGACTCCCTGGTCGATCCATGCAGAATAGTCAATTCTGATGGAGTCAGTTGAAAATTTCTCATAAATGCACTTGCGACTTCCTGTTGCATGGTTAACGCTTGACTGGGGGTGAAAGTAAACAATAAGTTTCTTTGAAACTGTGACTGTATGTTATCGTGTACAAATGTACAAATATCTTTACCTTTCGTTTTGAAGTTTTGAGGTTTGTTCTATCAGTTGTGACGTTTGAGCTTTTGTAACTTGCAAGCGATTAGTCATAGACTGCACAGCCGTGTTCATTGCTAGAACATCTTGATAAACGTCATCCAAGGAAGCCTTTACCTCCTTGAAGGCGGCCAGGAATTCTTCGTTTATTGCCAGACTCCTCCTCTCTATTTTGCTACGCAGGTTTCGGCGGGAATTCAACGTGTTCTCAGTGAAGAACGTCGACAACTCTTTTAAAGCTTCCAATGTGTCCTGTAAAATAAATCATATGAACTAATTGTTCAGTACTCAAGAATGCACTTGTGTGACCGTTCGCAAAGTGAAGATTTTTTCATGATTGGTTCGTTTATCACAATTTATTACCTTATCATGCTCCACCCTGGATTCCAGCAATTTGTTGACCCTCCGCATCAAAGCGGAGTTAATGTTTTTCTCGCTCATCGCGGACTCGGATCTTGAAATTTATCAGCGGCACATAACCTACATGGGAATGTCAACGGAGTCATCTCAAACGGTACACGTCATCTGATCTGAGGAGTGAGGAGTCCTCACTGAGGACAGGTGAGGCAAATCGAAAGTCTTTTTCGATGAATTTCGGAACGCCGATATCGCAGGACGCTGCGTCTGCGTCTCTGCGAATTGCTAGGTCGTCTCGAGTGTCACGACTCACGACAGTCGAGAATGTCGAGATTATTTAAAATAAATAAAATAAGATTTAAAAATTAAAAACTCAACAAAGGAAAATGAGGAGATATATTATAATGGGTCAGTTCTTTATAGCTGAACTGGCTGCACTAGTTCAGAGTTCATCAGGTCTGTTTTCTGTTCCTGAACTGCTGCACTAGTTCAGAGTTTATCCTTTTCCTTCCAATGTGGAGTAAAAAAGTTGGGTTATCCAAGCATTTTCTAGGGTTTTTTACATTTTACGGTATTTTACAGTAAAATACATCAAAAACCATCGACATATAGAGGGTGCGGTCGAGTTGCCGCTACAAATGCTTCGAAGCGTTTAATTGACCAATCAGAATAAAGAATTCTATTAATTGACCAATCAAAAAATGCTTCAAAGCATTTGTAGCGGCAACTCGACCGCA
>NJRQ01000008.1:893013-909905 GCA_003063805.1 Aphaenogaster ashmeadi | reverse complement strand
ATTATTTATTACTCTACGATTATTAGTTGCGAAGATATAAGCGTTCAAAGTGTGACATGTTTTCGTTGCATCCGTGTGCTCGCGAAGTTACTCGCCTACCTCGGAGAAAGACGTAGTTCTACGTCAAAATTATAAAAGAAAAAATACATTCCCACATAAAAACAATATTTCTTTGTTATTTCATATATAAACTTAATTTACAAATAGAATATTAAATTTATTTGATAATACATATTATAATTGCTTTGAATGATCTAACTTTAAAAAATTAGGACATTCTAATTTAATATAAATATTTTTTTAAATTAACTTTTAATTTAACTTAAGTTAATGTTATCTTAATGTAACTGAGTTAGTTTTTTATTTATGTAACTTTTAACGTAACTAAATTAATTTTATAAACTATTAATTTCAACTTAATTTAATTAAAAAAAAGTATTAACTTACCCAACCCTTACTACGTTTACGCGAGTGTTACTGTAGTAACTTACTCAAATTATCGATAATTCACTCCGCGTAAACGGGTTCAACCCCGTTACTTCTGTAGTAACTTACTCAAATTATGGTAAGTTACGATAATTTGAGTAAGTTACTACAGAAGTAACGCCTCGCGTAAACGTAGTACCTGCTCGTCGGTGACGTGAGAACGAACAGCCGACAACATCCTCGACGGCTTTCCGAACGCAGCCAATGACGTTTCATCTTTTCGCCGCCGCCGCGCCGCTGCGAGCGAGGCATGCGTACGGGCAACCTGTCAGAATGAGGATAATTTGTATTCTTGTCGATGACAGTTTGCTTCTCGACTGGTTGAATTGAAATTTATTAGTATCAGTTACGATAACGGCGTCCAATTATTGGAAAATTAGCAAGCTCGCGATAAGTCTCGGTATTCAACAAACCACTACGCAATACACACATATCACGCACACTAGAGAGTGAAAGAGAGAGAGAGAGAGAAAGTGAGAGAGGGAGAATACTCCAAGTTGATAGGCACCATGCACTATGCAGTAATTCGATGCGTTTAGTTGCGTTTGGTCGTCGCATGGACGTTGTGGGGGCCGTTTTCTCTTCAATGAATTAATAAGGATAGAACAAATATGCGCTGGCTAATACGTCTGTGTGCTCTCGCGATTTTGCTGGTGCACAGCATAGACGCGAACAGCGACGAGGCGCCGTTAACCAAACTCGGCGCAAAAACCGGGCCGACCCTCAGGTTCTTTTATTGGTAAGATTAACGATTACTCTTGTTGATTTTCACGGAGGCGACCGGGGGCGTTCGTCCTATAAGATAATGGACGCGCAACAATCGTTCGCCGTTAAATTGCACGCGCGCTTAAACGGGACACTTGTTAGGCTTCTCACATAAATCTAGACATTGTATGGCCGTGTTATGTATGGAATTTTATCGTCAAGCTTTGGGCTTATCGTTAAAGACAGATGTATCGTTCTTTGTTGCAGCTACTCGTGCGGCTATAGAAAAGCCTTCGACCAATATGTGAGTATTCTTCAGCAGAAGTACCCGGAACTTCACGTCGAAGGCGAGAACTTTATCCCACCTGGTTATAATATGTTGATCGCGAAAGTATTGGTAATTAAATTCATTGCCTGATACTTTTCTATGGTCTATGCCAAGGGTGTCCGCAGGATTTTTCCCAGGAGGGAGGGGGCATGATTCAAAATATTGGTTCCAGAATTAGAATACTTATAATTTGAAATTTTATATACCTTTTGAAATTATAATCTTATGGATTAGGGCAGAGATCGGCAAGGTTAGCACAACTTTGTCCTTCCTTTATTCAAAGGGAGAGCAAATGCTTAATTTTTTGCTGATTCCAGGGAGGGGGGCAAGTGCCTCCCTGCGGACGCCCATGGTCTATGCTCCTCTATATATATATACACACATATGTCATTTATATGTAAATTTCTATTTATAGGGAACGTTGAAAATGCTGATAATCGTTCTAATCGTAAGCGGTCGGAATTTTGGTCTGCCTCTACCATTAATCTGGCAATGGTGTATAAATAATCGCTTTTATTCCTGTATATTGATCTTTTTGATCAGCAATGCCATAGAAGGTCAATTGATTTCGTCAGGTGCATTTGAAATACATTTCAATGGTAAATATATTCATCTCGTTAATATGAGTATAAAATGAGGTCCTTGACCATTGCATTTACTATGATACGTTTCAGATGTTCCTGTATGGTCAAAGCTCGAAACCGGCAGGATACCACAACCACTGGAATTATTTCAAATAATTGACTTTCACTTAGATATGCAATTTTCAGAAATGGACGTAGGAAAGATCAAGTTCCAAACGTAAGATATAATGTTATTTCATATTCAGAAGTTGATAAATCTAAACTGTATGCCAGAAAGTTTGCTAATGGTGTAATGTGATGAAAATATGTACAATATATTTGTTAAGTAAGTAAGGTCTTTAATGTATATCTTATCACTTAGAACATAATTCCAATAAGATTACGAACATACTGTAATTGAAATAAAACTGTTACCGAAATTTCATATTATTACAGGATTTTTATTTAAAAACATATCGAATTTTCGTAATAGAATATAGCACGTTATTTTATAACTGTATTATCAATACAATATTCGTTTCCGATGTTTAAAACCAGAATCTCACACAAACGGGTTTTAATCCAGATATCATTTAATTATCTTATTGACTTCGCTAAAATCTGTTGGATGATCACTAATTAGGGGACGTGCTTCATATGTACAAATAGTTACGCCATGCTTATGAGCTGGTGTCCATTCTCCTTTAAGACCGATGTAGTAAATTTTAATCTGTTCTGTACTTTCATTAGTGAAATAAAGGCTTAAATGCTGCACTGATGAAAACTTGACTGTTCTGTAATATTTATGTAGCACTTAATTCTTATGTGTGTGTATTTTTAATATATTTCGTACAAACAATTTCAATACAACTATAGTTGTGCTATAAAAAAACTCTTGAATCTAAAAATATAAATATAAAAAAAGATTGTATAATTACCTTATGGGATATTCATGTATTCCATTTGAATCTGCAATTAATTCAAATTCCTGTTCTGGTTGGATACCTGTGTGGTCAAATAGCATGTGTGGCCGGTTTTTATATCTATTAAGTTTATTAAAACATTATATTATTCTTTATGTCTTAAATGTGAACATATAATTTTTCTCATTTTTGGAAAAACTTAATTATACTCACAGCTTTACTGTTTTGGGTAAATCGTCTTCATCTCCAATCACAATAAGGCCCTTTAACTTTACGTCTCCTGTGAAACTGCAAAAAGATGCAATGAGACTAATCCATATTTATTAATGGATCCATTTTTATATTGCATCAGAATACTTACGGTATGTTGAATAAAAGCTCAGGATCACAATCACTTTCAACATACTGAAATAAAATAGAGAACAGGTTCTGTAAAAAGCCTCGTAAAAAATATTAAGATATACTTGATATTTATAAGACAAAAATTTTATAAAACTCGCCTGTGATCTATCTAGTCTTTCTTCCCATGTTTTGAAGACTTTGATACCACTGCCTTCCTCATGCTCATTTAGACATTGCACTCTATCTTTATCTATTTTTTGATATAAATTATAGTTGACTCCTAATTCTGTTGTATCATGTGCACTACCACAATTACATCCATGTTCCATTATTTATGGATCTGTTAACAATAAAAAATACAAGGATATGAGTACATATACAAAGAAATAATTTCAAAAGAAAAATTCGTTAAGTTCAAAATAAATTATATATTTATATACATGACAATTAATAAATAAATAAATACTACCATATAACAACAGATGCTATGCTGATACAAAATTATCATTAATATAAATTATACAAATTAGAACATATCTTCTGCTTATTATTTTTTCGAAAAGTACATATATTACAGACAATAATTTGCTCCTATTTCCTAATATTATATTAAAATTATCGTGTTGCTGTCTGCAAAGAGAATGACTATCTATATTTGAAGTATTTGTCACATACCTTGGCTTGTTTACGAACATAAAACGTTATCAAACTGAGGTTAAGTTCACGCAACAAGATCGTCTTAATAATTGTCGTAATATTTGCAATAAAATAATATTTTACGTACAGATGGTAGATCTTCCTTTGCCAGTTGAAAGTCGAATAAAGACAAGGAGAAATGTAGAATTAAACTGTCCTGAGGAACTATTTACATTCAAGCTCCCTCTCCAACCTGCCTACTTAACCGGTCGGTAAATAATGTCTTTGTCATAGAACTGCAAACTGATGTATATGTATATGTATAATATATATAAATTCTCATTTCGAACTATTCATAATACGAGTTTTCTTCCATTATTTTCTTATTAAAGTTTATCGTTTGTATGATTTTTAAAATCAGGTATATAGCTCTTGGGGATTTTTCATAAAATTATTTTCTAGAAGAATATATATAGATATGTAATATATATAAGATAAAGCAGAAAATATATATAGTATATAACAATATACTGGATTTATATAAAAGATAATAGTCACATTTTTTAAACTCAATGTCTATAACAAGTGTTAAACTTATAGAATGTTGAATTCAAGCAAGATCTTTCTCTTGAAAAAGATAAAAACGAGGTTTACCTGTAAATTGCAGGATAATAGGTGAAAGTAGTTCTGAGAGATTTAAAAACAGGTGATATTCATTTATAAATTCTATAGCGTATGTACATTTGTTACTTTGCATATAGTGAATGAAATATAGATAGAGTGCAACATAACATATAAATAAAACAATCTTTGTATGATCTATGTGTGTGTGTGGAATGGTTGCATTATCGTCTTTTATGTGTGTTTGTCAACAGCCTCCTCGATTATTTCATTTAGTTTCTGATTTTGCCAATCGAGAGCGATGTTATCGAGATGGTTATCGAAGTCGACCAGATTCCTATGTTCCTCCGCCTTCAGTAACGAATACATTACGTCTGTATGCGCAACGTCGTCCTCATAAATTATACTGCAACGAAAAGAATAGTATTTAATGTCCGAGTGAGAAAACTCTATCAAGTTGATTTTACAAGAGTCAAAATGATTTTTCCGAATAATCTTAAAAATATATAATTACTTTGCATTGTCCTTTAACTTCCATTTTCCCTCTACAGATTGCGAAATTCTCAATGGACTCGATCCCATACCTAGAGTCACCTCTCGATTATCCACCTGATAACAGTAAAAACCAATGAAATTTATAGAAAGAGATGTAAAACATTGATATAGTACTTATCAAACATACCACTACCAGCAGCGCACTGTTAAAGTTCTCCACGATTTTATCTGCTATTCTGTGGGCTGGTCTGTCTGTACTACACGGAGAACATGGAAATGAATTAGTGCTCAATACAACGTAAAAGAAGGAGCGTCTGTTAAATTAAATGAATATCAAGATACCTTAAATCATTTATATTCTCATTGGCCAGGTAATAACCCGCCAGTATAAGGCCTTTGCTTGCAGCTAACTGGTCCACCTGTTGCAACATAAAATTAACGTAACGGGACACTGTGGTATAATTATCGCTATTATTTTAACGCTCCATACGAAAAATTTTGCGATAAAGAAAAAATGGAGCGTGTGATCACTCGCTGTGACGTTTCGTTCTTGTGATAGGTTAGGATATTGACATGTCCACGTCACGCACTGATTTTCGCACGTGCCAAGACACATGCAAAATTTTGTTAAAGAAATACAATGACACGCGCGATTTTACGAAATGTCTCAGCGATGGTGAACGCCCGTGAAATATTTACCAAAGTAAGTGCTATCTCCGCCATTGGAGAAACGTGTAGGCATATATGGAATAAAGGTATCGCATCCTCGATGTACAGATCCGCCCTGCCGTCCTTGCTTTTTTGTTTGCCGAGCAGCAGGCCATTTATTGCACAATGCGGATATTTGGTTGCGTGTAAAATGATTTTGCAGTACGCGCGGGGCGAAAAGAAAACATTCGTCATCGTCAAGGATGCACTGTAAACGCAAGCAGACGCGAGGAGACCGGAGTGAAGCAGTATTGCCAACAGATCGCGATTGCCAGGATGGCAAACGTGAAGTTTTTTCTCCCTATCTAGTGGACTGGCGGACGCACTGCAAAAAAAAAGAATTTAGTTGCTCACGATTGTTTTTATAAAGAGCTCTCGAAGATGTATTTCAAAGAGAAGAATTAAATAAAATGATCCACTACATATTTAATATGAAACAAATTTATCATTATAAATATTATATTAATCATTATAAATGTATTTCAGATATTATTGATAATTTAATATTAAATGTATGTTAAATAAATTCATCATTATAAATATTATGACATTAAGCATTATAAATGTATTTCAGATACTATTGATAATTTAATATATTAAATGTGAAGACCCGGAGGGAAAAACAAGGAATGTCAGTTTTATTAAAAATGAGATATATGTTCGTCATTTTGTAGCGTTTAAGAGATACTACAAATTGATGTACATCTTGGATTAAAAACTGTATTAATCAGTGAAAAAATGAGTGAAAAAATGAAGGTAGAACATTCGGGTATAGGAGAAATAACAAACTTTAAAATTCATTTTACTCAAAAGTATAAAACTGAGATTCCTTCCCAGATAGCAAAGAGAATCCAAAAAAAATTCTTTTTAAATTCCTGAATTATGAAAAATGAATTCTTTTTCCATCCCATTTCTGTTCTAAAAACACTCTTCAGAGTTCAAAAAGAATTCATTTTTGTATCACCAATTCTTCGAGCCCTTTTTCAGATATAAAAGGAATTCTTTTTATAATCTGTAAGAATACTATTGCAAAGGAATTCTTTTTGAGTTCATTTCGAACAGATTACGCTAATTCATAAAGAATTTAAAAAAGTGAATCCTTTAATTTTGAATTCATAACGATTACCTGTGCTATCTGGGTTGTTTTTTCCCCCGGGTCTTCATGTATTTTATGGTAAACAAATTTATCATTATAAATATTGAATAAATATACTCAAGATATTATTAATAATTTAATCTAAAATGTATTTAATGTTAAATAAATTAACCGTAAGAATTTACGATGTTAATTAGAAAGTGCGTTCTCGCAGTAAAAATTTGTAAGTTCTGTCTGCAATAAATTTGTACTGCGGTCTTTGGCTGCGTTTCCACTGAGCGCGTCACGCGTCGCGTCAACCGTAGTTAACCAATCAAAACATCCTATTTTGAAATGGAATGTTTTGTATTTTAAAATAGGAAGTTTTGATTGGTTAACTATGGTTGACGCGACGCATGACGCGCTCAGTGGAAACGCACCCTTTCTCGCTTCTTCTCGTGAGATAAATTCAATTCGTGAATCGGGATTGAAGTAAGAGAATAGACCCACCAAACACAGAACATTGCAGCAACATTGCGGCAATGTTGTAACATTGTAGCAACATTACAGCAATATTGCAACATTGCCGCAATGTTGCTGCTATGTTCTGTGTTTGCTGGGGAGAGAGAGCTCGCGAAAAAGCGTTAACATCGCGCCAACCGGCGTAATCGGCACTCGATGTAATGCGATTATATCCTCCGGTCCAGTATATAAGCGGTTCTGAAAAAGATTACGAGGGACGCGCCGGCATCGTCCTCGCGATCGTCCTCGTGATCGCCGATCGTTGCCACGTGATGCAGGAACGGCGCGGCTCCTCGTTCATTGTGATTTTAATAAGCCTTATGCAAATTACAAATGAAATTGTCAGAGGCAGGCCCGCGGTCCATTCTTCGTCGCTGATAGGGACAATTAGAGGAGCTTTGTCCAGCGACTGAGCGTTGTCCGGCCGGCCGGCAACTTGAGTTCGAACGGGAGAGAGAGAGAGAGAGAAAGAGAGAGAGAGAGGAGAAGACCACCCGCCAACCCCTGATGCTTGTATCCGCTCCCCGGAACGTTCACTTCCGACTCTCGGAATCGCGCGCCGCCGTGTGCCCCATTGTGCGTGTTCGCTTCCCGCGATACTCACGAATCGTCAATACAATTAACACACGTCGCTGGCTGCTCAGCGATGAACGCTCACAGTCGCTGTTATTTCCCTTAGCCGCTAAGAAGATGCAATTATTACGTTATCAGTCGTAAAAATGAGAAAATTACAGCAACGTACAAAAGAAAACGCTGTCCTTTTCCGTTTTCGTAATCATAATTATCGAGAAAATTGATTTGCGACATTTTTTGCGGAAGGCGCGATGCAGAGCGTGATCTGGACCAGTCGCTATTAAAGCCCAATTTAAGGATACTCGCGAAGGAAACGGAGGCGGGGGAGATGCCCGTTCTTAGCCGCGAGGAACGAATTCGCTACGCGACGGTTGGCTTGATTCCGCAAGAAGGAAGACGTCAGAACCGCGGCGCGGAATTGTTCTGCCGTAATCTGAAAAGGGAGGCAGAGGAAGCGAGAGGAAGATACACGTCCTCCGGAACGCCTGGGCCCAGGAGAATGCGCCAATGGAGGGGGAGAAAGGAACGGGGGCAGGTTGGAAATCGAACGGAATCACGGAGGCTGGAGGTCGGTGGTTCGGGGGCGGAGATAAGTTTTTACGGTAGGGTTACTAACTTACGGACTCGGCATTGTCGAGTTCCCGCCGACGGGAGGACAATGCGCCTTCGGAACACAATGCTTCACTCTGGAAATCTGAAGGCAGTCTTGACTACCAACCTGCAACCACCCATACCGCCTTCCTATGTGCCCCCGTTTGCTCCCTACCCCCCATCGTCGTCTCCCAATACTCGCTCCTTCGACACACACCCAACCCCCCGATTGCCGACCGCACCATCCTGCCACCCCCGGCCTCCGTCGTTACTTTCTCATTCTTTTGCTCTTACCCTGCCTCCCGCCCCTTCGCGAAAATCTCCCTTCGTCGCAGCTTCCTAGACCGTCCGTCGTGAGTGACGATCTTCAAGTTCACGTCCGAGTGAAGCGACTTTAGCGGGGGACACGTATTTTCGAGACGCAAAGCTCGAAAGACGATAGAAATATCGTTGAAATTTGCCTTTTAAAGGTCACGTCACATTTTGGTTCTCCAATTACGGGAATAAAAATACTCCATTGGAAGTATTTTTATTCCAATGGAGTATATGAATTCACACTTGCACAAGTGCACATATATATCCCGCTTATTGTAATACAAAATATAAAAGGCGCGGAAACAACGGTGGCGAGCACGGTAGCGGGGTCCGAAAGAGGCGGGAATAAAACGGAGGAAGAAAGGCGGACATACGAGCGTATTTCAATCGCTCTTAGCTTTTCTCTTTAGGCGGGCTTCGCCGTTTCTTTGCCCCACAAAAGCCACATTGTTTCGCCCACCGCCCTCCTGCGATGGGACGCAGGTTGAAATGCTTCTCTTCTCGCGAACGCGAGACGGCAGATAGCGCCGGCAATCAGACACGAAACGTAAACGCATCTGATGCATACGCAGAAACATTTGTCGCTACGCAATCCTTTCTAAAGCTGCGTATCCACCAATGACCAAAGGAACATAGAGCAACATTTGTGTTTATGCATTTCGTTGCTCGTTCTTTATTCTCGGCATGTGTTGTTACTTTAGACGTCTGATTATACGTCTAGTAGATATGCTCCGTAACAGTTTCATATATCTTTGATTTTAAATCATAAATTCGGGAGTCTGAAGTTTAGAAAGAAAACGGTTCGTTTAAATAGAATTTGTTTTAATTTATCATTAGTAGGGTAGAGCGGGGTCAAAAGTAACAATTTGACTTTAGAACTTGATTGTGGAAGAACTATTATAGTAAAAAAAAACGTTTTATACCCCAAGCTAATATATTTATTTCACCTTATCAAAATCATAACATTTAAGCTTTGTGATAAATAAAATCAAAATTATCAATCAAAAATGAAAACAATGAAAAATGTTACAATCGCCCCCGACTCCGGGTCGGTTGTAACACTATAGGAGGACAATAGTAATTTTAAATAATCAAAATCAAAAGTATTCATTCTACGATATTATAATATAATTTTTCTTATATTAACAGAAGTAAACTAAAATATTCTTACACAAAAGAAAAATAGTAAAATAAAATCTTATTCTTTTAAAATTCAACTTTTTTATATTAATCAGTCTTTTTAATCTTGGTACGAGGCATTCTGAAATAAAAAAAGTTTAATTATGATTCAAAATGAAATAAATTGCATCAACCAGAGTTGGTTGTAACGTTACATTCAACCCCAGACAATGATATAACACCTGTCTCTTATACACATCTAGATGTGTATAAGAGACAGGCAAACATAGTGAATGTTGAGACAAACATATATAGATGCACTACACAAAACAATGTGAATGTGACAACCACAGGACGTGGCTGTACCAAAAGTTACTATTATTGTGGTTGTGGCAACCTTATTGTTTTTTCCGTGTACGGTTTCGAAAATATATTTTAGTCACTGCACACGTCCACGCAGTAGCTAGGCCGCAGACGTTTTGAGACATGTAGCTTGTTTAACTTCACGCGATAACCAACGCACGCGCATGTATCTTTTATAGATCTATAGATATTTGAGTTGTTACTTTCGCCCCGTGTGTTACTTTTGACCCCGCTCTACCCTAGTCTTGCTCTGAACGCTTCAAATACTAGCTAAAAATAATTAATAATATTTTCTAATGCTCTCTCTCAAATTCAACAATCACTTTCGGGAAAATAATAGAAATTAATTAATTTACTTCTAAGTTTTCCTGATGAACAGCAACGTCGTGATAAATAATCATTTCTTTCAAAAGTAACTTATAATAACCCGCTGCTAATTCATGGAACATTTTAATTTCTTTCGATGTCTATCTCGACGGTTGTATTAGATCTCCCACAGAAATGCTCATCACTTTCCCTCAAAAGGTTTTCTTCTCAGAGAGCGCGTCCCTCTTTTTCTCCCGTTCCTCCCCGCCGTCCTTCTCGCTCTCTTTCTGCCTTTCTTTCTATCCGCTCCTTCTTTTTTGCGATGTCGCCCGCTCGCTCTCTTTCTTAACTCTTTCATCCCCCTCATCTGCCGCCGTTCTCCTCGCGACAACATTCTTTTCAGTATTCACTGTGCAGTTTCTTGTACCGATACTTCCTTCTTTCATCGTCGCGTTATTCAAGCTTTTGATGCCGCGGCGACAAAGCTCTTTACTTCTTTCTGTGAACGAATGAAAGCAAAGAACGTTGGCAATATATATGTAATATATAAATGTATATATATATATATATATTCTGTATATAAAAAATATATAGATATATATACATATATAAATATATAATAAATATAAATGTATATAGAATACATATACATACACATACATACATATATATATATATATATATATATATATATATAAATCCTTTCGATTACGTGAGTGTGAGTACGGCGCGGCTTGCATTCGCGGTCGCAATAATGCGTACGCGCACGGAAAAAACAGTAAGGTTGCCACAACCACAATAATAGTAACATTTGGTACAGCCACGTCCTGTGGTTGTCACATTCACATTGTTTTGTGTAGTGCATCTATATATGTTTGTCTCAACATTCACTATGTTTGTCTCAACATTCACTATGTTTGCTGTACCAAATGCATATAGTTGCCTTTACATCAATGTGGTTGTCACAACCACAGGACGTGGCTGTACCAAATGTTACTATTATTGTGGTTGTGGCAACCTTATTGTTTTTTCCGTGCGAGAACGGATACAGACTTAGCCTTGAAGTTTCACATATTTTAAATATTCCTCTGCTTAAAGTGAGAAAATAGTTGCTATCCCAACGATTAGCCGACATTAATTACCCCACGCGTAAAAAAATAGGGCGTTGACAGGACAAGCGATAGTTGCATCCTAATCGGTCCACATCTTGCATACAGATTTCGCGCACGAAGTTAAAATCAATAGCGAACGAATAACTTGAGAATTTAAGTCGGGGTGCAAGTACGGGAGAAGCGGGGAGGCAGGGGAGGGGATTCTATGTAAAAGAAGCGCGATCATGAATAACAATTAAAAAATGATTAAGAAATCTTCGACTATTCATCTACGGATTCATGTATTAATGGCGTATCAAAGTTTATTCAAACCACACTATTAATTTAATTTAGTACTATTTATAAGATGATTGTAAAGGTTCGAATGATGAACGCGATAAATTTTTTCCGCTCGCCCAAAGGTCACGAATTACCCTTCGTTAAAAGGGTCAAGTCCTTCCTGAGGGAATAACGACGTTAAAAGAAGTCGTCCAACCGAGTATGAGGGACTGTTCCATGATGGCGAGTGAATGTATAATAAATATCCAATCGAGAGAGAGAGAGAGAGAGAGAGAGAGAGAGAGAGAAGAAAGCGATTGAAGATTACTCTAATTTTTTAACAATATACACCAATACATACCTACCCCAAATTTTTTTTAAGTATGATAATTTGCAACATTGGAAACTACATTATTAGGATACACGACGGTCATTATAATTTTCAAGTGAAAACATCGGAAGAAGTATCCAGCGTACGGATTATACTCCATTAGGGGAGAAATGTTTCCATTTAAAGGGTTTAATGGACGATGGTGGCTAATTCGCGAGTGAAGATGCCGCGACAACGGGCAACGGCGCCGCACGCGATATCGGAATACCGGAGTTCGAGAATGACGGATAATGCGGGGGGTCGCGGAGGATAGGAAGTGGGAAGTGGCGAAGGAACGACGGGGTTGAGAGGGGGGGCGGCGGATTGGTGGCAAAGGGTGAAGCGGAGAATACAGTGGTGTCCCTGTCCACGAGCAACTCGCTCTATTCGCCCGTTCGCTCGCTCGCTCGCTCGCCAGCAGCATCATCATAAGACCTCTTTGTCCTCCGGCAATTTCAGCGGCATTGTCACCGTCAACAATGTCCACTTGACATTCTCCTTCTCGCTCCCACACATTGTTAGCCCACCCCACCGTTCTCTCTTTCAATCATAAAGCTCATCGTAGACGGACCCGTTCACGTGGTAGCTCCGCTTTGCCCGTGGATGCACCTTAACCGCCACCCGTTTGTTATCCAGATGCGCGATGATTAAAAGCGCTCGGAGGTTCGAGGTCATCGGATCTGTTGACTCGATTTGCCTTCTATTAAATGTCGATCGCTGCATTTTTCCCTTTTACAAGCGATTCGTTTAATTAAGAAAATGTCGTATATGATGGTATTACGCAAATGCTTGTAATTATTTCGGTAGGATCATCGGATGGAATTTTTGTGCTTAACATATCAATGTTTGATCTCACCTGAATAAAAGTTGACGTCAGAAAAACATTTGGATAAGATAAAACAATCTTAGATGCCTAAATTCTATGGTGGATGCGATTTCCTGATTCTTTTGCATTGCGTTCGCATCTTCCGCAACCCTCGTCCTTCTCTTTGTTCCTCGTTGCGGCCATTTATTCATTGTCCACATTGTTACACGATAGCGTCTCTTTCTTCCCTGCATTGTTTCCGCGCATTGCTTGACGGTGACTTGTATGTTGAATTCTTTTTACTGACGACTCATGGTTATCTTGTTGTTCCGGATTCTTCCGAAAGACCTAAGTGAAAAAGATTTAAACAAAACGAAATTTTTGTAGTTGATACTTTTGTACTTGATAAGATACAAAAGATTTAAACTTGAAAAGAGGGTATTAGTGTCTTACACGTGTATTATTAAAATGGAAATATATGCATCTCTTATTTCGTGCTGTTTGTATTTGAGACTCGTCAGAATCTCAGAGACGGGTTATTACAAAAGTTCTCGTAGGATAACAATATCTAAGGATTCGTCACAAGTACGCACAAGCGAGCTCCGAAGCTACAGCCGATAGCATAATGTACACCTACACGCGCACCGCCGCGTGTATTTCGTGAAAGTGGACGCGTTTTACTTATGGCACGCATTGTTCTATTGTGCCTGAGAGATGAGCGCATTACTGTCCGTTGTCCCCTTTCCGAGCAACCCCGGGACAATGTCGCGCCGCGCGCCGTCGTTAATCAGGCATCGTTCCTGAACAGCCATAGTAATTCGCGAGGTTTATGCTCGCCTGGACGCAGGCGTTTACATTCGCAACTTTTGCGAAGAAGCTGGAAAATGCGTCGACCATCCTAAAATATCGCTATTTCTTTAAATTTAAAACAGAAATGGAGATTAGACAACTTTCTCTTATAACTTAAAAATAAATAACTTGAAAAAGGCAAATCGACAAATTTTTTTATAAAGCGTCTATGAATGTACTCATAAAGAAAGGAACAATCATAACTCATAAAAAAATTTAACGCGAAAGGATGGAGCTTGCTAAAGCAAAAAATTATTGCTCCAATCGTGTGGAGTAGTCAATATCGATGATATAAGAGACTCTGCGCTTCTTTCCTGTGCAAGATAATGGGCAAAGCAGCGAAGCCACGAGATACTTACTAGAAGTTAGAGAGAGAAAGAGAAAGAATAACAGGTGAAGTAGACATAGAGGAAGAAGAAGAAGAAGAAGAAGAAGAAGAAGAAGGAGGAGGAGAAGAAGAAGAAGAAGAAGAAGAAGAAGAATTGGGTGAAAAGGGGATCTCGTGCGTGTAAAGCAAGTCAGTGCGTGTGTATTTGTGAACGGTTCAGGGGTAGGAGGTAAAGTGTTCGCGACGAATCTACGGAATGGGGTGGAAGCACAATGCTCCAACAATGACGCTATTGTGGAAACGAATAACACATACTCTTGCGCTTTACCCTGTGCTTCGTCGAGTGTAAGCCGTATAGCTGAATCAAATGAATAAGAGAATACCATCGCTAAGACACAGTTCCGACTGCTGACGTCGAAAGAAGTAGTCTACGAACGAGATGAAAATTATCCGAATGATACTGATAATGTGCGTTTACTCTCGTAATATACGCATGTAAATTCTGAAGTTCGTCCTATCCTCTTTATATTGCTAGAATAGTATACTATTATGTACAGTGGCGTAGCCAGGAGGGGGGGGATTAGGGGAATAAATCTCCCCCCGAAATTTTAGAACCAAATATGAAAATATGAAAATGAAAGGTTGAAAGTCGAGAGAGAAATGAAATAGTAAATGCTTTAAGGTCTAAAGAAAATGTCCTGAACGAATATTGTTATCTTATATAATTAAAAAAGTTATGAGTTGTTCTGTGATTTTATTTTTTTTTAAATCCCCCCCGAAATAAAATCCTGGCTACGCCCTTGATTATATATTTATTTTAATTATTATTCAATTGTATTTTTTCTATAATTTAGTGAAAATCTCTTCAATTTTGAATTTTTATTCACACTCGGTTGTGTGCTATAAAAAGTATGTGCATTCCAGAAACAAAAAAGAAGTTTCAAGGGGTTAATTTTTGCGAACGTTTGGAGTGACGGGTTCGATATAACGGGAACAAAAGTGGATCGAGGTGAAAGTGAGAGCACCTAGTTTATCGTGCGCGCATAAATAGCGTGTTTCAGGATCGTCAGACCGGCTTCGGCCGAGAATTTGCGCTGTGTAGGATGCAAGTAGCAGAGAGTCGGTAGAGGGGAATATACGTAGGCAGATTTAATTAGCATGGACCGGCGGAAGCCCTCGGGGGTAGCCGGGGACGGAGCTGGGCAGTTGGAGCGTTAAAGTTAAATGACGGTTGGCGGTTGCTTATTCTTCCCGGCAACTGATGCTTGATAATCTGCGAAATCTCCTTGCCGACTCTCAATTCTGCTCGATAGTTCATTGCCTGTGCAGGCCAATTCCCTCAATGGAACGAGTCAGCCAGCCACGGGCCGACTGCCTTAATTGTAGTAGCTGCGTCTCCTCTCGAGCGCTTCTTTTTTTAATCGCCAGTGTACCGTGTTAGAGTCGTTTCGTCAGGCTCTCGAAAATTTCTGGAAACGCGCGGGTGGGATCGTCCCGAATGCTTTTGCTTGCGAATATTTTGCATAAATGTACGACTAAATGGCTTCAGGATATCAATCTTCTCTCTATAATTAAATAACTTGCACAGATACAAGGTATCGAATTATAAAGAAATCTCAACATGATACATTTTTATAGAAGCATGTGTTTACCTATAAACGGCCTGTTCTCCGTATTCTGTTGAAATTTGTTGACACGCCATTTTTCCCGTCCCATAATTTGTTTAAATTTATGACAACCATTATTTATGCGATCTTGTTTACGCGAGTGACTTGTACACTGTCGCGCGTGGATTTCACGGAACATTCGGTGAAAATAATCGTCAAGTAATCGCGCGAGATCCTACATTAACCCATTCTATTTTGTCCTTCTCTCTCTCTCTCTCTCTCCTGCTCATCCTCATGTCCTCTTCCACTCGTTTCAACCCTCCGACACTCGTCCCGAACACCACGAAACCCCGCACCTCGTCTTTTCCCCGCAATTTTTCCGCCACATTTGCTTTTGTCTCGCGACAACAATGCATCGCCTCTACCGCTATGACATAAAAATATGTGCAGCGATGTATCTCCTTCTCTCTTTCTTTCTCCGTCTCCCTTCGTTACTTCTGCACCGTTTTCTCCCATCCTATTGCTCATCTCCCTATATTTCCCGTTTGCCGACACATCACAGAGAAGGCTCCGCTTTTCGTACGAGATGCAAAAAAATTCAGTCAAAAATAGCGCCGTCTTTTTATTTTGAAAACAAAATTTGAGATTTTAATATCTCAGTATTAAGCATAACAAGTAACAAAGCATAATTTTCTAATCAACTATAAAAATATCTATAGGTATAAAAATTAGGCAAATGAGAGTAACGGCGCGGAACTAGGTGCCCAAAGAATTCAACAAATGTAGTTACATTCTTTAAATTAAAAATATATTGTTAATTCGTACGTTTCGGCTTCATTTAGAGCCATCTTCAGCAATACAGAAATTCGGGACGACGTATCTTACGCTCACA
>NJRQ01000008.1:807644-878708 GCA_003063805.1 Aphaenogaster ashmeadi | reverse complement strand
TTAGTAGAGTCGAAACGTTCAGTTGAATTTAGGGAATTTAATTAGGTATTTTCAGTTGATATTATGATTTTTATTTAATTTCATTTATGCATAATAAACATCTTGATCTTTAACTTTTAATTGCTCGTATCCTTGACCATTTTTATATTGCTTGTTTTTTAATCAAAGTAAATTATATTCGACCAAGCAAAATTATATTTAATTATAGGCATCGTGATATACATATTTCAAAAATTAAAATTGTAATTTTAATATGTGCCATAAATTTTTTAGAAAAGTGGAAGAATAAAATCAATCTTATTCTCGGATGAATATATTAGATATTCAGTAAAAAGTGATGCTGCGGCACGATTCTCCTGCCGCAGGGTGAAATTAATTTTCACTCCTCTTTCCCCTGTCTTAGACAATTTCTTCGGCATTAAACGATTCTTTCTGAAGGTAGTCACGGCGGTCCATTGTTACGGTGGATAACGTGTTATGTAAAGCAGGTTCCACAGCATTATTCTGCCAGTAATCTTGCCCTTTACTTCTTTAGTTTTTCACGGAATAGTTTCGTAAGTATGGGATGACAATCGAAGGAAACTGATTAGCTTTATCATCAGTTGGTGGGCTGATTCATAGTTTTATGCTATTTGATTTATGATATTATATATTTTGAATAGTGGTACATTTGTTAAAGATCTCCGCGTTGTAAAAATTTTTTCTTTGTTGATACGTGAAAGAAAACTTTGAAAATATAGAAGGGCATTATACTCTAAAAGATTATTTAAAATAATCTCTTTCTCATTTGTCTTTGTATTTATATCGTTTTTTGTAATATCTTTTGGAATTTTAGAAAATAAATTCCTTATCTAGGACTATTTTTCTGATTGTGCTTCTTCCTTTTACCTCGTGATTCAGTCTTCCGTAGGCCTTCCTCGCGGTTTGTGTTCAATGGACTATCTTCCTAACTGAAATTGTTTTGTCCATTCTTTCACGGTGAAATACGAAGGAGGAAAGTCCCCATGAATAGCATTCAGATATTCTTTAATCTCCGACAGTTTTTTCTTTTTTGTTTAAAATTTAATCAATATATGCAATACTCGATTTTAAATATTTTCAAAATTTTCTCCTACTATACGGTAAGTTGACGATGTTTCACTAATTAATGGATGGATTTTAATGAAATTTTTATCTGAACTTGGAAAATGAAGGATCAATCGATTCAATTCGATCAACTGAATCAATAATCAACCAAAATAGATACCAATTGTTGAAATGTGATCAGACCGGAAACTTTCGGATTTTACTGCGTGCGCGCGCACACGTACAAAGGAAATATGTGTATATATATCTAAAGGAAAAATAATTTTTTTCACCGGTTAAACTAAATTTCCTAAATTTAGTTTACATACATTTATGTTAGTATAAAACGGGGCACGCGCTTGGAAATATCTGAAGGACGACAGAAGTCGACTTCTCTCTGTCCTCTCTTGTCTCATTTGAGGAGGAGTTCTGACGATCTCGCCGCTCTTTGAGTCACTCTCGCTTTGCGCATTGTTTACAGAGTGATGAGTCTTCACACTGGCGCGAGCGCGTCTCTGCCTTCTTCCTTTCTATCAGTCTCCCTCGGTCCCATTTCATTCCATTCTTCCGCGTTCCCGCCATTGTTCCGTCTTTCCTTTTATACGGAATAAAGTATCAAGCGGCTGGGCACAATGTACTCCTGTCTTTCTGGGTTCCCTTTATCTCTTTCTTTCTTCATCACCCGCCTCCCACGCGTCTTTTGCGAAATCTTTGCAACCTATCATCGTTACTTCTCACATCGATGCAAGGTCGTCTCTTCGCGTCACCAATTGCTTCGTATCTATCAAACGCTAGAAAATGTTATTTTGATCGATTTGATATGGGCGAAAATTTGATCCTTGTTGAACTGGACCCAGTTTGTGGCTTTCAATTGTATTTTCATTAACATAAGTTTTGTTATTTTCATATTATATTAATTATTTATTTCTATATATTAAATATTTATTTCTGAAATCTCATTTGTACTTTATCTATACTTTAACAGATGTAGATTGTGATTCGTGTACAGAAGGGTGGAGCCATTTCGCCTTTTTAACTGGTACGCAAAATTGCCAATACAATCGTGCCTATCATCTCGTTTAATAGCTCTGCTGAGTAAGGCTCTATAGCGTGGCATAAAAAGGTGGGACGAACTGCATTTTTGACTCATCCCAAGGGATGATTCGACCGAATCCACAAGCGCGCGGGGGATGCGAAGGATTAGAGCGAAGGGTTCGTGCGACCACCCCAGCAATAAAAGTCAAAATTGATCGATGTAAATGAGAAACAATATTTCGGTGTCGATTACTCTTTTGACATCTTTCAATTTTTATCAAGCTAAATCGATAGTATTAAAATATTTGGGTAATTAGAGGAAAATTTATTGAATTGCAGAATATACTATTGAATATATTATCATGACTATAGTAGCCTATATGGAATTAATGTAATACATAATTATTTTAATTCGTAAATGTTTTTTGAAAACAAGAAAATTTGTCGTTAGCTTTCGCATTGACTGTAGATTAAGAATGAATTACGAACAGCCTTGGAACGTGAAAAACGATTCTTCTTCTTGTTTGCGATCTGATAGAGAGAATCTGTTGCATATTTCGCGTCTCGCGCTGCTTGCTCTGACCATCGTGATAACTCGCCGCCACAAAGCTGGGTGACTTGTCAGCCTTTTTTCACGCTACCGTCAATGACTTCCCCCCGGCATTATTGGCGCCGCCGCCGCTGCCGCTGACCCGTGGGTGGACGAGGGTGGTCTCCGCCATGAATAACCAAGTAAAGAATCGCGGAAAAGAGAAGGCACGAGGTTGGCCGTGGTAGCGGGAGAAAGGTGGCGACTGGGCATCGCGAAGAAAGAGAGAGAGAGGAAGAAAGACGAAGTCTAAAGAGACCGACGCACACGATGCCGGGGCGCCCGTACCGGTACATTCACGTACACGACGCCGCGTGACGTCACCGCATTGTTAAACGAGCAAGCATTGTAGTCACTATTGTGAGTCTCCGCCATTATTCTAAGACAATCGTCCAACACAATGAGACCTACGGGAGGATGAGTAGAGAATCCTCTCCCCCTTCTCTCTCTCTCTCTCTCTCTCTCTCTCTCTCTCTCTCTCTCTCGCTCTCTTTCTCGTTCTCGCTCTTTCGTTTCCACCTCCTGTCTGTCTTCCTCCTTCTTCATATGTTTTTCCTACTTGTGAATAAAGTTTTGTGGTGTCATGTCGGGTGAGCCGGGGCCACGCGCGTTTTTGTATCGCGAATCCTGTGGACGAACAGAAGAAAGAAGTAGTGTCGACCCGACACTGATTCGTGGAGGAATTACGAACGTAGGATGCATACTCTGAAATCTTAATTAAGTAATTTCGCGAACTTGAATTCCGAGATATCTATGTTCCCAGAGAAAAAAGGAATAACGAACGAATATTATGCCTCGTAGATTTAGAGATAGACACCACCAGCAATTGACGTAAACTTTTCCTCTATCGTGGCTTCGTCAATCCAGGTAAAGTCAATGTCACAAAAGTTTCGACCACTAACTTCGCGATCACCACTCACCTTCCCTTCCTGGTTCGCGCGCATTGCGGAAAGGACAGAGGGAGAAGGGCGCCTTTCGAAGCCGGTTTTATCGTCGAACGATCGTTCTTCCGAATAATCGCGAACGTGCCTAACGATCGTGGACGGGGTTTCGCGCACACGAGACACGCCACCTTGCGATCGGTCACAAAACAGCGACACAATAACCGGGCCGCAACAATGCCGGGCGACAATGCAGCGCCACCAACACAGCCGCGAACCGAATCCATTGTCTGTACTTCTCTTGTTCTCCTTTCATCCCCTGCACTTCCACGACGAGGCGCACAGGGCACCGGCGGTGAAGAACCTAGAGGGGTAGCGGATAACGGGGGTGGACGGCGAATCTGCGATGTGGCGACCTCGCAGGACGACTTTGCTTAAGGTGTACAAGGGTTGTCCCACCCTGGTTGTAAGAATCGGTTACTGTGGAAGAATTTCTTCTTAATTGACTTTCGCTTTATAAAGTTATTTGGAAAATAACCGATTCGTGCGCCAATTTACGTAAATTTATTTTTATATGGGTGAAAGATCTGAAGAGAATATATTTTATTTATTAAATAGAATTATAATAACAATGATACTTTTTTATGAATGCGATTTGTGAACATATTAAGCAAAAAATTTAAAGGGAAAAAAGGCATCCTGTAATCATTCCTAAACACTTTTTACTAATCGCTATTATTAAATTCTTTATTCAACTAAATTATATTCACAATATTTAATTTATTTTTAAGTCTTATTCGAATACAAAAGTATCTCAATACGCAATAATTAACCATTGAATCGAGTGACATTCTTAATACTCCAATACCAAACATTCGTACATCCTCCAAGTAGAACTTAGTATTCCTTGCACGCGCAATGTAACTATACGCGAGAGACTTGCCATCCAAGGCGATTCCGTTAAGATCAAAAACTAAGACAGCCTCGGGGACCGACTATGCCCGGTATTATAGCGCAGTATCTGTTGCGAATAAGAAGGCTATTGTAAGGACCTTGCACGGCATTCATCGAAATGAATGCACCCCGTCGGAATGACGGAGTCTCGCATGTAAGACACAAGAGGTATAAAAGAATCGAGAGAGGCTTAAAATAACAGTCGCGTGTACCAGAAGACGATGACGATGTCTGCTCGCTGCACGCGTGCGCGGCAGCGAGATGGTTGTATTCTGTAGTCGCGAATTTCTATGGACCGTTTGTGACATTCTCGTCCTGTATGACCACTTCTGTCCTCGACATCACGTTCTTTCTCTCTTTTTTTTCGCGTCCTTGCTTGCGAATATCCATCGTTTTTTTTTCTTCTTGCGGCATTCTTTCACTCATCTTTCGTTGGCGAAGATACACGCGCTCTCGAGACACATTTTCCACAGCAAAGAGTCATTAACATGTGAAAACTTTAACTCTGTTCGTAGCTTTCTTACCCGTATTTTTTCTCGCTCTCTATCGCTCGCAGTGCATCAATGTGTTTGGCGCTCAATTGTCGAAAGCGGTGAAGATCGAAGTACTTTCGGAAGAAAGTTCGTGAAAGGAGAAGGAAATGAACTTTAAAAGGCTTCACATTATTCGCTCTTTTCTGAATAGCTAAGATTAGAATTAAATCGGAACGGTTTCGTTTTGTACATGTTTGAGTATATCAAACTATTGTCAAAGTGTATTGTCAAAAGTTAATTTTTTATAATGCAATTTTTTTGTTTGATTTCTTGAATTTATAGAATTGTGTGAAAATTTTTTAAATAGATTTTCAAAATGTATTATCATATATATTATAGATTCGCACTATAACTCAAAGTAGCCGAACACGTAGCTGCACAGTGAGCCGATTGTCCCGAGTTGGCTTCGAGCTCTTACATTCAACCCCTTGATTCGCAATCCTGCTAGAACGCGAGGTTACATCAGACATTAGCCTTCGACACACGGATGTGTTCCATACGTTATTCCTGCTTCCTTCTGCTGTAATTTCTTGCATGATCGTTTATACTGTGAAATATTTAATGGACATTTATCTCTTCCATTTGCCTGTCATACTTTCTTCGCACTTCTATTTCATCTTTTCCTGTTGGCAAATTTTCATTAAAATATATGCATAGAACATGAATAGAAAAGTGCTTTTCAGTTTTCTCAATATTGTATATAAAAAAGTATATGTTATATTAAAAAGAATTCTTTAAAGAAAGAAGATGATCTTCTATAAATTTTTAATAGAAAGTTTGACTTAAAATTTATCAAGGATGTCAACTGTAATCTAGTTTATCTTAGGGCATCGAAAGGTGGATAGAGAATTGTTCGTAAAACGATATATTTTTTTGGCATAATTGCAGTTGCATAAAATGAAAACTTTTTATGCAAGCGAGAATATAAAGCGCTGCTGATAGATTATTCACGTCGCTATCACTTATACTGGGAGATTTATCTAAATTTTCCATGCTCCCGGCTGAAAATCAACTGAATCGACTGAAAAAATATGCACGCGTCTTTTTTGCGGTCTTGCTTTGTGCGCGCATAGTGCGTACGGTGCGAAACGAGACGGCGATGTAACGTGGATGCTGGATCGGGTAGGTGAGCGCGCCCTTATTCGACTCTTTTGTCTAGGCGTCCATTCTCCGGCACATTATCAGGCCTATTGTCCCTCACATTGTTACCCCTACCTCGACGTCTCATTGTTTTGCAATTTCCCCCACTTAACCGATACGACTGCCTCACCATCAACCCCTATCCCCACCCCGCTTACCTTCCTATCCTCAGCCTTTGCGCCACGCTGTTCTCTCGATCTGCTTGGCAGTCTCGTTTTCTACTGTCACTTTCCGACCTCTTCTTATCGACGATATCGAAAAAGGATGTTAGTATCTTAATGTGTCGCACAAAATTATTATATGGATATTTAAGTAAAATTTGTCTTTTTGAAATTATTTAATTATATTTATTAATTATATTATTTTAACATATATTATTTTAATATTTAGCCTTAAAATAATTATATAATAAATATATAATTATTTTGAGAGTATATGTTAAAAAGTTTATTTTTATTTTTAAAATATTGATTATAAACAATTCTCTAAAGGTCTTAAAATATAACATCTTTTTAAAATTTTATTTTATGATATAACGAATGCGAAAGATGGAAAATTATATACGTAACTGATGGATATCACCGGTTCGAGAGTACCGCGATACAAAGCTAGACAGATTCCTTCCTATTTACATTCGTGATACTCGCATCGGTTTACACTGTCCGATTACTGAGCTCTTTTTATCTCGTGCGACGTCCAGAGGAATGCGCCCAAGAATACACGGGAAGAGCACACGTGAAAAAAGCATAAGAACTCAGAATCCTTTCGCGACGCGATAGCTCGCTGCGCTCGCTCACTTGTTCGCGAGTGAGCGACGGGGAAACTTTTACAACGGGAATTTCAGTCACCGCGGCAACCAGGCGGAGGACGGATGTCTGGAAAACAATAATTAGGAACGCCCGGTGCGCGAATCCGTACAACGTTCAGTCGAGAATATATTTCCGAGCTTTCGGCTCTTCCTCTCCTCCACGCCTCTTCCCCGTCCTCCCGTCCCTCAATGGAAGCCCTTGGAACTCCGTAAAATAGACAAAAGCCCCGCTGCCGAACAATTCGTCTATTCTGCTGCGCGGTTACGAGCGAACGAGCTTGAGCGTATAACATATTCGTATGGTCTCGCGTCGTCCTCGTTCCTCCTGAAATCCCGGTCGTCGATGATCCTTCTCCCTACCCCGTACGCATCTCCCGAGTCCTCCTTCACGTGGACGAGGACGGTGCAGCTTCCGTTACCCTCCACGCGTGCGTACATGTCTATTATATCCTTTCAACGCGCGGCGCCCTATTCTGTCACGGGAGTTAGCAACTTTTAACAGGTTCCTCTGTCGACAGACGATTATTTGTCTCGCGATAGCTCAATGCCCGGCGACTCCCGGTAAAAATCGTGCTCGCTTCTTGCCGCGCGGATGCGAATGAAATTTCTCACATCTGCTTTTGCGATTTAATATGAATCTCTGCTAGCGTATTAATTCTTAATTTATTTCTCTGAACTGTGAAAGAAAGAGGAAGAGAGGGTGTAAGTGTGCGCTTACGTCATTTTTATACGACAGACTGTTACTGACTTTTCACGCGTGATTGGTTCATTAGAGAAGAGTATTCATATCTCATACATTCGTTATAACATGTCATTGAAGCAAAAATGAAATACGAATTAAATTATTAGAACTCGTATAATAGGACTGCCGATAATTCGTTCGCTCGAGGAATCCATCGGATGTCGATATATCGGACGTCGGTCCTTTATTAATGTTCGCACGTGTGACACGTGCACGCATGCTCTGCACGGCATTATAACATTACGGGTAATGCTTTCGCGAGCATCTCCCGAGGACTGATTCGCGTTATTGCATTATATGCTACTCGCACGCACACACGACATAATCGTCGTTTCTACTGGGTAGAGAGAGAAGGTTGTTGTATTCGCATATGAGTCGTGCTTGAATTCGTGTGTATTTCGCGCGACAAGGGACGCTGCTGCGTACGCGAAAACGAACCTGAATGATGATGATGCCATGCTGCAAATCAGGAGTACATTGCAGGAACTGCATATCGCGATATGGTACAACAACAGCAATGCAATCATCCTTAAGTCGTGCAAGGAAGAGAGAGAAGATATTAATTTACTCGTTATTTAATTATCTTTTTATTTCTTAATGTTAAAAAATTATTTAAAATATGAACAGAAATTTATTTATATTTTAAGTAATACAATTTAAGTAATACAAATATTAAAAACACATAGATTAGACTATCAAAAATGTATTATAATTGATAAAATGTTACTTTACTACTTGAATAATTATTGCGAAGAAATATCGTTAAATAATTAGGGCAATAATTATTACACACATATAGATAGATTACTATATTAACGATCTTCAAGTTTCAAAGAAATGTATATAGACAAATTTCTTTTGTGCACACTTGTGTGGCGTATCATATATATATATACGTATTGATCACGATGACAAAGCGTTATATCGTTTCATTCTATGTGCGATAAAAAGCATAAAGAGAATGCGCATACAACTTATAGTTGCATAACATATAAGAAATTCGTTTCGCGGAGCCAGTGATAAACACCCGTGGCAAATGCCTGGGAAATTCATGGGAATAACCATAGAAAGGGGTGAGTGCGCGCCCGAACGAAGTCTCTTTACCATAGTCAATTAATTAGTTATGCGAAGTTAATTCAATCGTGTCACTATGCATTTATTATGTCAGCTATGCGTTATTATGTCAGTATTATTCGCGTGTGCATTAGATGTTATATTCGCCTATTTACGAATAATTTGCAGAAGATTTGTTAGATCGTTATGTTCACCAGATCATTTTGATAGTATTACAATGTTCTCGGCGTCGTTTTAGCATATAGTTTAATAACGTATTTCTTTGTCGCAAATCGGAGTTTTCCTTTCTTCGAAAATTGGGAAATTTGACAAATCCCTTATTTAATAATCTAATTTAATAATTTAATAATTTAGTTTGATGGGGATCGTGAACGAATCGTCAAATGTACCGTACCATCTATCGTATCATCTATCACTTGTTCGATTCTCATAACGTCGACGTCCCGAATGACTAAGATCTTCAAAGACGGCGTGCGGGCGATCGACTCGTCATTATTCGCGATTTGACGAGGGTGGTGAAAGAGGTTTGACTTTTAGCCGGCGAGCCGAGGGGGTTTGGGGCGGACGGTTTCGCGGTTTTGGTAGTGGCGCGGTAACAATGGATCGAGGATGGCGTGGCGCGGTCGCCACAATGCCAACTTGCCAGACTTCTTTGCGTGTCAAATGACTGAACCGCCGCGGAGAGTGTGCGGGCGGAATCCATGGGTGGGAACCCGGAGCGGGTGCCGGGGCGCAGGTACGGGGGTTGCAGAGAGAGAGAGAGAGAAAGAGAGGGGAGGGTGGTATGAAAAGCGTGCTTTGTTTGGAAACAATGCCGATACTCGGCTACATCCTCATCTCCATTCTTCGCCTTGACGCAGCGCCGTACCGAAAAGGGTTGCCTTTATTCATCCCTGATTAAAGTTATAGGTTATTTTCGCTCCGTTTCGCGGCGGCGAAATTCGTGCCCACGGATTTTTCTAGCCGGCGCCAGTCCACGTCATGTTTGGCAATTGTTAATTCGTTGGTAGCAAGAGCCGCCAACAACGGTCAGTCGAATCTTCGATATTATATACACACGAAATTCGACAAACTCTTCCTGTAATAAAATTTAGTTTAATAATTGAATAATTTAGTTTTATGGGGATCGTGAACTGATCGTTACAAATGTACGGTACTGCTCTCGATATTGATAACGAATTTTGATATTGTTAACAAATCGCAAATTTACGATTTTAAATGAATGTTAATATCCAGACCATTTTAAATATCAATACCATTACTTGTTTTCGTGATTTATTGATATTATATTATATCAAAAATATATTATAATTTGTGATGGTCTTAAAAATATTTTTATTATAAAAAGAAAATTTTTCGGGACCGTGTATCGCGCGAATGGTTGTGCGACCTATGGACGCATCCTTTAATAAAGCGACGTGTCCCAGCACCAGCTAAGGTTTCCTTGCGTCGAAGGAAAGCCGAAGGAGAAAACGAGGGAGGTTATTACGGGGATGGGGCGCGTCATCGTAGGAAAGCTCGTAACAAACTATTGAAAAGCCCAGGAATGAAAAATCAATGGCGGGTGACGTTGGGCACGAGTCGGGCCGGACTACGGATGACGAGTATATATATCGGCGGTACGGGGGTGTGCACGGGTGAACGGGGTTGGAGGGGGGAGTGGGTGATTCGGTGAATGGAATATTATTGGGGCATCCTTTCACGCGGACTCGACGGAAGCTAGAAGACCTCATCTGGCGGGCTGTATGGATAGCGTTCGCCCTGGCAATGCCGCCTATTGAACCGTCGGTTATATACGTACACATACACACGTATTACGCGCATCTCTATACAGACAGACGCGAATATGAGCACGCGAGCGCACTCGTATGCGTGTACACGTACGTGTACGCGGTGTGTACGAAGGAGCAGTTTACACGAAAACGCAGTTCATTCGTTCGTTCGTTCGTTCGTTCGTTCGTTCGCTCGTTGCGTGTATACGCGCGCACACACAGAGATGTCCGGCCACGTAGATGCACCCGCTACTTGCGTACGTACGTACGTTTCCACGTCTGTGTGTGCGCCCGGCACGTACGTGTGGGTTCTTACATTTCATGATTTATCGCGCAGCTTTCAGCGGGCCTCAAAGCGTCCTGAAAGCGCGCAGATTGATAAAAGAAATAATAGAGGACGCGAAATAGAGGGACTCGATCTGATACGGGGAGAGAGCGCGAGATAGGGGGGTGCAAAGGGTGAGGATACCGCGCGGCGGGAAACGTCGCCGATGAGAGCGGATAGATGGAAGGGGGTGGGCGATATGGGCGGCGGGGGTGCGACGGCGGACGCGCATCGGACGTCGTTCTTGTGAAATAGGAGAGCGGTGGATTCTTTCGATATGCTTTGGTTCACGCGCGTGTCCCACCCTCTCTCTCCAGTGCGGCGTCTCGCTCGATCGCGTGTCTCCGCGCTCGACCGGCACGCGAGCTTCCCGTCCACCCCCTTCCTCCGCTTTTACAGCACGTGTACGTGTTTCCTATCGTCTCACGGGGGAAGTCTCGTTACGGCATTGAATATCTCCGGGCGTAACTAAGCCTTAAATCGAAATTCCGTTAAAGTGAATGTGCATGAGCTGGAATTTTAAGCGATCGCTTTGGCGATGTATTTGCGATTATTTCTTGATAATCTACAAATGCGAATGATAAATTACGTCTTGCACGATCTTTCGTAGCAAATTGCTCATTTCTAATTTAAAAAGGAATTATAACGCGTTTCGGCATTTTTCAGAGACGCCTGAGAATTTTTAATTGCCAAAGGGAAAGAATTGTCGTAAGATTATTTAACAAATATATATTATATCTTCCTGGGATTCTGGTTTTAAATTTTTGTGCAATTAAGTGTAAAATTGAGAAATTCGGTAACTTCGTTTTTAAAAGGGGATAATTTAGTATACATATAAATATATATACCCTATTTTCCTCTTCATGATGAAGTTGACGTCGTTGTACGAGTTTCGTCTACAATGTTTCGATCCGCGCGTTTGACGATGATAATCGCTTCGCGAGGATTTGCCTCGAAGTATGCGCCCGCCGGGAATGCAACGGCGGGCGCATAGACGAGATAAAGAGGCTCGCGGCGTGGAAAGGAAGGTGGAAAGAGAGCTGTCGCTACGGTTAGGGTGAGAGGGGGAGAGGGAGAGAGAGAGAGAGAGAGAGAAGAGAGAAGGCAGGGGAAAGACGAAGGGTGGCCGGAAAGTTGCAAATGGTATGAAAGGGGGCGAGAGCGCGTGCGAGAGACCGAGGGTAAAGAGGGGAAAGACAAAAGGGGTGGTAGAGAACTGTGAATCTCGTGGCAGCATTGTCACTCCATTCGCCGGGCTTGCAAAGCCGGGGCGGTTCCGACGCCACCACCACTGTCACTATAACCACCACCTCCGCCGACGACTACCGCACGCTACCGCTGCTACACAACCGCGCTACCACCGTCATCCGCCGCCGCGACCGTCGCTGGCGCCAATCCCACGAGGTTACCTTGTTTTACTGCCGTCTTCCGGATTATCTATCGAATCGACCGATGTGGTTAATTACTCGTTAATACGCCGCTGACATGAATTTCGCGATTTTGGCCTTAAGCCGGTGGCACAGTCGCGTGCTGATAAACGAAAGGGCCCGACTTCGAAAGCTCTTGCGTTAAAAAAAAGAAATATACAATGGAAACTTTCCAACTTGAATCTTTCTAAACTCGTAAACTAACTTTATAATTCGAATTTTTATTTTATTCACTATATTCCGTACTTTTATGAACCGAAACACTCGATAAGTCGAAAACCTCTGTAACTTCAACTATTATTTGTTCTCTTGGGATATTCGAATTACAGACGTTCGACTGTATGTATGCATATTATACACGGAAAAAAATTTTATATTAAAAATTACTATGTATGACAGTAGCCGTGGACTATGCTGGAATTATAAAAATTTTTACTATGTTTTCACAAAAGAGTTTAATAATTATTAATATAATAACATAGTAAAAATTTTTATAATTCGAGCAATGGTCCACGGCTACTGCCATACATAGTAATTTTTTATATAAAATTTTCTCCGTGTATGTATATATATTACAAGCCGAGAATATTGAAAATAAAATTTAAAAATGCAGAGGAATTTTAATTCTTGTAAAATTGCGATAATTGCTTTCAACAATTCTGTATTATTGACAAGTTTGAGTTCATTATATGATGATAATATTGCCTTCGATGTTGTGTGTATTCACTGAAGAAAGGTCCATTGGATTTTGTAACAGTCGGTCGCAATCTCTCCGCCCGCATCTAACAAAAGTTGATAAGAATTTTTAGCCCTTTAAACAGTATGTTGTTTGAGTTCACTTTGCGCCAGCAAAGGGTGTATATTCCACGACCCCTTCAGCGAGTTATAATGCGGCTTGGAAAGGGTCCGTTCGAACGAACGATTTATCATTATTCCGATAACCCGGCGACGATACGACGCTCGATGCGCCGAACGGTCTCTATTTGCGCGGGGTTGTATGATTTACTATTTCCTCGGCGCATCTGCTCGCTTAATTAACGTTTCTCCGATGCTGTTTCGAAGATACGATCGGTGTCGCGGTGCTGGGTACGGGCGCAAGATGTTACACGAAAATCTGTCTGTCAATATCAACCAATACGATTATAGAGCGTGTTCTAGATTCTGCGCTTTTATGTTTGTGTGTTTAACTAAATATATATAATACTAAATATAAAAATATATATTATTAATAATAGAAAATATCACGAAAATACTATTCAATGTTCTGTATTATTATATCATTGGCATTTTAGCTCGGGATTATTTATTTGTACGCATCTAAAAAATAAAGAAATTGGTATAATAATTTCTCAATATGTTCAAATTTTTATTATTTTATTTTAAATTTTATATGTTTCGGATTTTGGCATGAAGAAGATCGTGGCGATCGCGACTCATTTCGAGCACGATCACACGCGTCGTCGTGCGATTGGCATTTTAGCTCGAAATTATTTATTTGTACGCATCTAAAAACTAGGGAAATTAACACAATAATTTCTCAATATGCTCAAATTTTTATTATTTTATTTTAAATTTTATATGTTTTGGATTTTGGCATGAAGAAGATCGTGGCGATCGCGACTCATTTCGAGCACGATCACACGCGTCGTCGTGCGTGGCATCGGATGTGCTTAAAGTGAAAAGTTCTCGAAATAATGGGCGCTCGACTGCGTTTTTCAATGGCTCGTGCATCAGCTCTCACGCGTTCTCTGTCTCTTTCCGCCTCTCCCTCTCCGTGGCGGCACGTGGTTTAGAGTAATTACACGGCGGCGGGGAGGGCAAACATATTGTTCAGCCGCAAAGGGTGGTTCGAGCAACCCGCGGTAGGTCGAGTAGAGTGGGAGTATATACACGAGGGCGTGGAGTCGATCCGATGATGCGGCAATCCACCCTCTGAAATAATCGTATCGAAAGAGAATCCATCACGCAATTTAAAACTTTACTTCTTGTTCTCACTCTGAGTTTTGCTTTAACAAATTATCTAAAAATTAATCATTTAATAATTAATTTAATTTAAGGATTAATCCATGTTGAAACAAGTTTTTGAAATAAGACAAACAACACATCTTGTAACAATTTCTACAGTGCCTATGGAATAATTATATCTTAATGATAATACGGAGATTACTGAAACGTATTGCTGGTAAATTTCGCATCAGATCATTGCTTCAATTGACTCTAGATCTGACAATGCCTAAAAATGAATCTCTTCACCTTTATCGTCCGAATAGTTTCCTCTCTTTCACTCTCTTGTCGAAAGGTTTTTCGTGAATGGTAAATCCACGATGGCACGTCTGTCGACGTATAATCCATACGGGGCAGCCGGAGCAGGGAGAAAGCGGGGCGCACAATGCCGATGTCTCGTATCTTCGGTATCTCTTTGCGCGGAGCTCTCATTGTGACCGCGGGGCGGCATAGTCAGCTATTATGTTTATTAAGTTGGCGGGATGTGCTGATTCCAAGAGAGGAGAGAAGTCGACGGTGGATGGGTGGGTGGGTGCCCCGGGTGAGGAGGGCCGGATAGTCTCTAGAAGCAGGGGGTGTATTGTCCCGCGTATTGTCTGCCCTATTGTGTGACATCACGGCCCGATAACTGCCGATAAGGCCTCGGCAATGCTCAAACTGTGGGGGTGTATGCGCGATTGCGTCGCGCGTTTTCGCGCGCGCACAAGAGAGGAGAATATAAAAAGAAGTATATAACGCAGATGTGTAGCCGACGAAAAGAATACCGATGTCGCGATGGAGAAGGGTGAATGGGGACCGACTCGATTTCCTCCGCTTTTCTGAGAACCGTTTCTTTACGAACTAATGTGCAGGCTGTATCAGACATCGCGCGAAAATTGAGAATCGAAATAAGTCGCGATTTGAATTGACCAACATTACGTTGTTTGTACCTCGCGGATAGGACAGT
Source organism: Aphaenogaster ashmeadi (assembly GCA_003063805.1). Taxonomy (NCBI): domain Eukaryota; kingdom Metazoa; phylum Arthropoda; class Insecta; order Hymenoptera; family Formicidae; genus Aphaenogaster; species Aphaenogaster ashmeadi. The sequence continues at coordinate 863,413 of NJRQ01000008.1, read as the reverse complement.
ATCATTTGTATTAACCATTTATTACATTTACTATTTCTTACGATTATTTAATTCTCGGTCTTATTAAGATTAATTTCTGTTTCAGGTTCTCGGTTTTTGCAGCGATGCAACCAAGTAAGTGGCACTTTCATCTTTTAATCCTGCATGTTAATGAAAAACGTTTAAATTTGCACGTGTTACGCCTAGTACGGTTACAATTAGAAAAAAAAATTGGTTCTCTAAAGAAGAGTAAATTATTCTTATGCAATGCGGACTTTAATAGAAAGAGATTGACCGAGTATATTTTAAATAAAATAAGAGATAGAGATAATTGAAAGCTTTTAATATCGTTTAAGAGCCACGTGCGGCACAAAGCCGCGTTTGTTAAAAAACATTGTTAAGAAATAAAATATTATGATAATTGATAATATTGTAAAATTAATATTTAATATTAATATTGTAATATTAAAAAATAATTTGATATTGCATCATATTGTGCAAGAAATGAAAATTACGGCGACCAATGCGTCTGTACCTTTCATCCCTAAGTATATTTGCACTGTGTTGACATTATATTGACTTGGGGACTTGGCACGAATGCCGGACGTGGCTACCATATATGAATAACAATCAAGAACTATAACCCTCCCGCGATACATAATACTCATAATATATGTATGTATACGGTGGCCTTTTACGAGCCGCCGCATTTTTATGTTAATCGCGCAATCCTAGACAGGCGGGACGACTGCCACCCTTCCTTTTGTTACCTTATAGCGCAAACAGTGATCACCGTCCGAATTTGTTCCGCGCGAACGCCGTAAATGGAAAAGGTCATCTCGCGGAAGGAGGGATCGCGAGGATGCACGTGCGCGGGGGCATATTTTTTGACCGAACTCTACGTCAAATATGAAGGGCGATCCGGCCGCGTTCTTTTTTTTTTCCTTTTCGTTGGATAAGTGTAGACAGATTTGGGGATGCTTGGGAATTGACCGGCTATTTGAACGGTGACGTGGACACTGGGGGGATTCTATTGGTACACGTCTCCGTTTTATTTATATATATATTCGCCACTAAATAATCTATAATTATAATATTTATGAGAGAAATTGTTAGAATATTAAATTATAAGAATAATCGAGAAGGCTAAAAAATATATATGTTAGGCACTTTCCGCACATCTCTTTTTTTTTTAATATAAAAAACCCTCGTTAAATATGGTTGTCTAATTTTGAGCTTTGTTTGCTTCATGTGAGGATCGCATCCAACATAATATGAAAATCTGTTAGATACATTTGTCGCTAAATGCGCATGGGAAATACGGACCAGATACTTCGTTCGACGACTTAGCATCCTTCTGTGGGTATCTCGCCGGTGCGACTTAACGTGCGATTCAGCACTTCGCCGATTCACGACTCCTCTTGAGATGTTGTAGAAACGAAGGCGACGCTTACGAGGAGTTATAGAAGGAGAAAAGGGAAAGACGGAAGTTAGATAAGAAGAGAGGGCGAGAGCGAGAGAGAGACAGAGCGCCGCGGAGCCGCGGCGGCGGCTGGACGTTTTATGCGCGCCGCGCAAAAGATGCCTTTGAATCCTTAATTCCCTTTGAAACTCTCATTCTGGGAGCAAAATGGCGAGAACGAGGCGTATTCTTCGGCTGAATGACGTATTGAGCGAGTTTTGTATGCCGTTGCGTCCGCGAGCAGCTCATCCAGGGCCCTATGGCCGCTTATATACGCGTTATACGTATTACGTTCTCTCTTTTCTCTTTCCACATCGCCCGCGACTGCACGACAAGAAACGTACGAGTTCGCACGTCCTTTTCCCTTTCTCAGGATTCCCTTCCCGTTTGTCGTTTTTCGGCAAGGTCTCCTCGCGACAGAGAATGCTGCCCGTTCTGTAATTCAGGTTTCTCTCTCGTCCCTTTCATAGGTTGATACGTTGTACGGGCTGCCTCTCAAAAGCTCTCTCTAAAAATGAAATTGGCGACTTTGCTCCTTTAAGCGTTCTATTATCAGAAGCAATAAAATCAGTTTGGAGGCGTTTCTTTGCGAAACTTTTTAACTTCGTAAGTAAGTTTCAATGTTATCTCATACTTTATTGAGAGTAAAGTATGAAACAACAATAACAACTGTTTTTTCTTAAATTGCCCGCTTCGGGCGATAAACTGGATCGCGGTAAATGAGATTACTGTTGGATAGTGGAGAGGATTACGTCGACCCTTTTCCAAGGTCTCGTTCGCACAATCTTGTAGCTTCGCTTTATCACCTCTAACAACTATCGCGTCGTGCTAATTTCCCGTTGAAATTGCCGGCAAGTATCATGTGCATCCCGGAATTCCGGACGGGATTCGCGTTGGGCCATCGATCGTCCTTCGCGGAAACTCGCGCGCTCGTCTAACGAGACATTCGGCAGCAGGATTCGACGACCACGGTCGCCGTCGCCGTCGCGGTCGCCGTCGCCGGGGCGGAGAAATCTCGCGACGTGTACGCTTCAAGAACTCGGCATTATCGGTCGGGTTTTCTCACGGATACAATTTCCCGACGCAATTTTCTTTTCAGTCGGCCCCGGCGAATCCAACGCGCGCGCGGGTTGGACCGTGGGTGGCAAATGGCAAAGAGAGAGAAAGAGATACGGTGACAAGGGGGTGCACGGAAGGGGTGCAGAAAGAGGTGGGGGAGGGAGGGAGGTGCGGCGCAGCCCATATTCGTGCATTGTGGCACGTTCCATCGCGTTCTCAACTGAACTGAACTCGACTCAACAGTGGAGGACACAATGGGCGGTATGAATAAGTATAACAGACAGACACCGGTACAGACAGACACAGGTAGCTCAGGCCGCAGTATGTGAATGAGGAACCCATTTGATAACACGCCTCCACAGCCACCCAGGTCCATTGTGTCGCTTCCTATTCAGCTGCTCTATGCCCTCTTCTCCTCCTATCCCCTCTTTACCGTCCCTCTTCTCTCTCGCTCTCTCTCTCTTTCTCTCTCGTTCCCTCTGCTCTCAAGCCCTCCTCTCCTCCTTTGCCGGATTCGCCTTGCTCTGCTGGTGGTGTTACCCCTCTCGCTCGCTCGTTCTCGTTCCAATATCATCGCGGAGATCTTGTCCTATCTGTCCTGCACCTGTATTATGCACAGAGGAAAAAGGCAGACACGGATTCGCCGTGTGGATTCGCCCTTCTCCTTTATTTCGATCGCGCGTTGGCTGCGTAGGATCGGATCGCGATGCGAGTGAATTAGAAACGCGAGACACCGTGCGAAAACCGTTCAGGATCGATGAATAACTTATGATATAACTTAATCTTTACTTGATATCGTCTCCCAAAGGAGATAGATTCTCATCATAGAAGCAGAATTATTTAGCGTTCGGCAAAACAGAAGCTATAAACTATTATCCTCATTTTGAGAAACACACGAAGAAACTTTATAGAAGATAATTAAACTTGACGCTTACATCTAATTATTTTATTCTGCTATTTCGATATTATCTATAAAGTCGAAATATTAATTCATAATACATATCTAAAATATCGAATTTTTATCTTTCTCTTTCGTTCTTCTTTTCGGCACGCGTGTGCGTCTTTAATGGCGAAAGAGTTAAACCGATCCTGTCCGTGGAATAGGTATTACTAGCGAATGATCCTGGTCGCGTGGATGCTATGGAAGCTATCCTGGGATAGCACTCGTACGCGTAGGTTGTACATTGACAGAGAGAGAAGGGGGAGGGAGGAAGAGAGTACCGACCAACAACAATGAGGCAGAGACAAAGCCCAGGTACAATGCTGATGTTGAACTCGACTGATTTCGACGATTTTTGGCCTTTGCATGTGCATCGCGCGTTACTCGACAATGATTCCCGCATACGTAATCATCGCTATAGCCGCGGAACTCTGGTACCCTCACTCGCGGCAGTGGCTCTCACCCGCGGCCTCTTTTTCTCCGGCTGGACCTCTTTTGAGCGCGTCTTTGATCCTCGAGCCGATAGAACATCACCGTGACACGGCGGTCCGTTTGTCGGCTCAAACTCTGGCTCATTGAATAATAGTTCAGAGCCATAGGTGACTCACCTTCGTCCGCGCAACTCGCTTTTCAATCGTGTGATATTGTTTAAGCGACGATCATCGCATTGGCGTAAGTGGAGGTACAATCGGTACAGTTTAAGTCCTATTTTTAGAGTATTTGATCCTTAGAGAATGTGTGTACTGTGCGTGACTCTTAATATGAAAATTAAAGTTACTATCTAAAGTTACGATGAAAAATGTCTATGAAAGGAAATGCGATATGTGTAAGAAATTCAGCTAAACGTAATCGATGGTTAATAGATATTGGAATAGTGTTTAGAGACGTCTACGATATGATCTCAAATGCCGACATGATTCGTCGTGGATCGGGATTCATTTCACGGTTCGATACCAATTCATCGTGATCAATCAGTAGTATTCCGAGTCCTTATAGTGATCTCGCACCGAGCCGACCGCACGTTATATGCGCACACTCTCAACTCGAGCCCACCTAGGTTCTGCAGTAACTATTAAATCATTCAAAAGTAAAATATTAGTTTTTGCAATGCTAGAAATGATTATTACAAAAATATGATATGTACACTTCACATAAACAAGAATATGTGTCGATTAATACAACTCTCGTTGGGTCAAACTAGACATTTCTCAATAAAATTTAAATCATTTTGATAATTTTATTTCGCTTTTTATAAATATGTAAAGATGTTAAACATATTTTATATCATGTTCTATAAGTAGAAACGCACAATCGCCACTCGTAATCGCTTTCGTTTGGTCTCCTGAAGCATGAAGAAAATAAGCGTATCTACTTTCTTCATGCATAGGCAGGCTCAAGTTAAGAGTGGGACTTTGCGCGGAGAATTCTGTTATGCGCATCGCGAAACTAACGACGATCTTTCGCCGGTCTCCGCGGTGCTTTTTCGAGACTCGCAAAGGGGTGGATCCTGATCGATTGAGCACCGCTGACCGCACCTGAATAGATACATTGTGCCGAGGCGGCCTATTGACGGGCGATTGTTCCCTCAACAATAACAACAATATCTGAATAGTCGTCCTGCGCATCTCTCGCGCGTTGCACGCACCCACGCATCCGCGCGTGCACGCACGGACGGGGCGCTTTCACGCGCGCGCGTGCACCGCTGTACACGCACGCCTGCAGCCTGAAAGGTTCCCGCACACCCCGCGAGTACATGCAAGCGATATAAACGCACATACCAATGGCGGATTTAGCAAATATCGAGGCCCAAAGACGAAAAATCGGCGGGCAGGAAACATCGTTCTTAATTTCGAATGAGAAGTTCTCATTGAATGAGAAGTAATTTGCCATAATGTTAGCATTTAATTTGTAATTATTATAATAAACAATAGACACACGTCCATTGTGTCTAAAATAATCTCGCGCATCGCGGGAAAACGAGAGAAAAAAATGCTGCTACATGCGAGAGATTCGCTATTTTTATACATATAATTTTCTTACGGTGAAATTTCTCGCTTTCTTTTTAGTAATTTGTCCAGTTTTTCTGAAACTAGACAAATACACGTGTATGCGCGTGTATGGAGGTAAGGATCAGAGAAATGCGCGCGTGTTGTGCAGTCGCGAATCTCGCGAGTGTGGTTTCTCTCGTTAGGGGTGTGAGTGTTTCGGGCGCGGGATTGTGGATCGAACCGGCCACACAGCGCTATGCCGGGTGTTACGCTCGAGCTGAAACAATGCAGAAGCACGAGGGTCCGAGCGATCAACCCCCTTGTGCGGCTCGTGAAACGGCACTAATGCCTTTCGTGCGAATTTACGCGCTAATTCGCCGAGCGTTCATCTTCGGTCTGGCTCAAGTATCGCTACGAGGAAGTCCGCCGGTGTTACATCGCGGCAATATTGTCGCGCGGAATTCTTAATTTGGGCAAAGAGTCGCTCCCTCTCTCTTTTTATAAAAACCGAATATATAAAACGCAACGAAAAGGGAACGCTACATCCCTAAGTTATTTCCATATTCACGAACGTTTTACAACATGATTTTATTTAATATGTAAAAGTATAATTAATTATGCAATTGAAATATATAAAATATTGTTTATCGTGTATTTATAAACAATGGTCAAGATATATATGCAATGCCGTCGTAGAAATACGTATTTATATCCTACGAGCAGGTACTACATTTACCGCGAAAATGTAAGAACTGATTTTCGGCTGTTTGAGAAAATTGCCGATCGTTCATGATATTACCTGAAACACGATACATCTATCGGTACGTCATTCGATAACGATGCTCTACGAAGCGCAACGACATTTGTTTATAATTATTGCAAAAAATGATACGATACGTGATCGTCGATGATAATGATAATCTTGACAATAGGATAATGAGATATATCTTTAAATTGATGAATTTGTGTAAAGAATACGTAAAGGAAAGTCTTTGGGCGACATGCAACTTTTCACACACACATAACTGCGAGTTGTAAACTTGCGGTCGTTTTTCTAGTTAAATTCAATCTGTTACAGATTGTCATATCGTGTGTAAAAGATCCGATATTGTTCGATCGTTCGATGATAGTCACACGATACTCTGTGCTCGGACAGTTTTGTAAGGCGCTGATATTCTTACGCGCGACATCGTCATTCGTCCGAAATATAATTAGATACATACGCACTATATAGTTGAAAATGGAAAAGGGGGAAGGGGGTGTCGCAAAATGAGGTACATTTACTTCAGCAGAGAGTTAACTTCGCATCGTATATCATAGAAGATTGTAAAACCATGTATAGTGTCTAAGATTTAGACACCACTGAGACATTAAATGACCCTCAATTATTTTCAGTCTAATGCAAAACTTATTAGCTGACATAATTTCACCACATCTTGCAATATCCTAACGTAGGAGAACTAATGATTACTGCAGCCCGTATCCGGCAAGGGAACGTATACTTCTTAATCTAGGGCCGGTATTCATAGTCCGTTCTTATATTCAAGACCATCTTAAGTACAATCTTAAGATGTCATAAACCAATCACAAAGCCGTATTAGCGTCTTAAGATGTTACTTAAGACGGTCTTGAAATAAGAACGGACTATGAATACCGGACAGATTCTATAGATATCTCTTCCTAGATAAATATTCACCAATAATAAATTAAATCACTAATTTACGCGAATATTTCAATTATTTCAATATTCATGTTTCATTGTTGCAAATATCGTGTTGTGGGTGCCGTCTTATTGTTAGATTTATATTTTCATACGTTCCTCGATTTATGATACGTCTCCATCCGGCTGCCGCTTATCCGGTCTATTACAGTTCAGTTGTCCATGACGTTGGACGCTGGACGATGTTGTCGTTAATCGTCGTTTCGTTACGGTTAAGTCGATATCAAAAGATGAACGATGGCTCGCAAAACTCGCATTCGTTGCAGCATTTCTGTAAAACACAATTTCAATAATTAGAGATGTGATTAAATTTAAATATAATATGTATTTTTTAAAATATATAATATGTAATTAATACATTTTAATATTAAAATATTTATTAAATTATAATATATAAAATTATATAATATATAAATTATACAGTTTTGTTCTATAAATTATACATTGTATCTGCTGTTGTTTAAATATTAATTATATTGGATATTTTTATTCCGCACGAGCTATAAAACATTACCATGATTTTTTATTATAAGATGTCATCGTACGTACCGTTACATGATCCTTGTATATAAGCGACTGCTCGCGTAGTCGATGATACACCAGACGATTAGTTATAAAATCTTGAAAGTTGTGCCGAGACAATGTTCGATCTCTCATTTGCCAATTGAACGACGACCTGATGTTTGCACCCAAATTCAATATATCGCGGCCTTCGTATACTACGCGTACAGTTGTCTGAAAGGAAATATTTCTTAATTGTTATCTTGTATAAATGCATACTTACGCTTGATTAAAATTATAAGCATAATGCCATATCCATAAAATTATAATTTTTCCATTAAAAGGCTTTTTGCTAATAACGATAACTTTATAAGAAGCTATATGTATTTTAAGCTATATATATTTTTAAGAAGTATAATATATATTTTTTTACTAAAATAGTCTTTAAGAAAATAGTTTCTTCGACATTTCTCTTTCTTTTTTCTCTCGATGTGACATTCCTACAGTTTCTTTTCATGTCGAGTTCTGAATTATTCGTGCCAACGCGAACTCTCATAATGTTTACCTTCTCCTGGCTCTTACACGATGCTCCTTTAGTGGGAGTCTCTGGTCTCGATGAAATCGGCGTTAATTCGACTGATGCCAATTCGGCGGACGTTGCGAGACTGCAGATACCGCTAGATTCGCTTCCGGTACTTGGAGAAGTCCGCCCAGAATCGGACAAATTTCTCAAGTTCTGTTCGCGTTCAATATTAAGAAGCTTCATACTCAATGTGGAAAAGTGTTCCGGGTCTAGACCAAATAACGGTAGCGCTAATGTCAGTGCCATTTCTTGCTCAGCGTTGTCCTCGGTGTACCTCTTCTTATACTGTAAAAAAAGGATAAGGTGAAACAACTCGAAATTACATAAATTAATTTAATCTCAGAGTCATACATGACGAACTAATAATGTGACTGTTTCAGGAAAATTTTTCTGTTCTTTTAATATGTTGCTATATTATTATGTTCTTTTAATATGTTTCTATATTTATAAAATAGAATATTCATGTTCATAAAGTAGACTAAAATAGTTTTAATGTTAAACTTATCTACAAAGTAACTCAATAAGTTATTGGTATATATATCAATAAGTTGGTTATATATATCACTAAGCAATTTCGGGATAAACTCGAACCCTTGAGTCAAATAAATTTAAAATGTAATAAATTATTAAACAGAATAATGTAATAGTTAATCATATTTTTTATTTTAACGCAAGAATTATGTTGACATAGTAGTTTAGTTTTGTATATTATTTATTTATAATCCTTGCCTTGAGACTTAGGATGGCTTCCGGTTTTACAATCTGTTATATTTCTATTCTATTCTTGATTCTATATTGCACGAATTCTTATTCTAATTCTTAAAACTAGAACTCATCTAACTTTAAAACTAAAACTAAATCTAAACCTGCATTTACCAAATAAAATAAAATAAAAATAAACCGATTCTAAATCAATTTTAGTTTTGTATATAAGAAATATAATTATACCTCCATAGTATACATGATTCATCCTATTTATCGAGACATAGTGTACCCAGAATGGTGTTCGGGCCCATCTTTTTTATGCTATTTTACAGGCTCTACTTACGACAGATAAGAGCGCTTTAAGCCCTTTGTCCCTCTAGTGGCGCAATCAGGCTCGCGAGAAAGTACCGTCGTCCAATTATCCAAATAATTAGTTTAATGTACTTTTTATATGATTGATTTTATCTCTTATGCGTTAGAATCACTCATATAGACATAGAATTACATAGAAATATCATATTACGCAGTTAGATGAACCTTATAAGTTAAAGTTGAATAAACGTCTAATATTACACATTTAACTACACATTTCAGTTTTGTTAATTTTTTACTGTTGACTAAATTTTTTTTTAAATTTATTACGTCGTTATTTATCTGACTTTTTATTCATGTTGATTTGATTATAGTTCGCGTAATTAAATTTGCGCAACCCTGAGACTTAGTTCTTTCCATCCAGAGTTTTTTTTTCAGTATAGGGGATCCTTCGATCGAAATTGGCTATCACGATAATATCCTAATTAGAATAGATATATGATATTTACAAAATCAAGACTGATCTTCACAGTTAAAGCGACCTCTGATCATCGATGTTCTACACATTTTTTGCTCATGTCAACACTTTACATGTACCTAGTTTGTTTAAAATAGAGAGAAAAAAGAAACGAACCTTTATAATTATATTGAAATCAAGGAAGTCTCAACTTGCGCACTTTGCAAGTTTATAGGATTTTTTGTTTAAATCGCGTAGGAAACACTCGCGATTTCTGTCAAAAGTAACGTATATCAGCGAAAGAATATAATTTTAGAGTTTATGTACCTGTAGATGAATATTCGAGGGAAATTGTTTCGTTCGAAAAAAGTTATTATTACGATTTCTTAATTTTCTTGAGAATACGCGCATCTCGTTAAATCGAGTATGTTTTATTATTTCTTGCAATAAGATTTCACTTTCGCGTCGATATTACCTGGATTATAAGAAAAGTAATAGAGCCACTTTAATCGTTCCGAACCGTTACGACGTCAACCGACAACTGAAAGTGTCGTGCTTGTATGTCCTGCCATACTATTCACTATACATACAATTTTCGTATAAGTATTCGTGATGATAAACACGACCTTCCAATGTTTCGAATCACTAGTGAGAAGTATTAATCTGGTCATGCTATGCTTATTTTATCGACAAAAGTATTTAACGTTAAATATTAATAAAACGAAAAATCAATACAGCAGATAAATTTTTTGTACGATTTTAAATGAATTAATGAGGTACAACATAAAATTTACGGGTCTGTATTATAATTTATTTTATAATTTGCACATTTGGAAAATTAGAAGAAATATTAATTAAAAATTAATTAAAAGTTAAAAGACTATGAATAGAGAGTGAATTCAAGGCTCTTTGATACCAAACCGCGAATATATAAATGCGATATATAAGATCAGTGAAAACTTTTAGGCGTTCAAGCTCTCTTCTGCCTTCCTTTTGAAACCGTAGGTCTCGTATCGCTTCATGGTGCACTATTTCATCATAACCCTGAGAAATCTCCTTTACCGACGAGGATGGTAAAGTCATTTTCCATTGATACCAGCAGTCTGCTGTATGGACCTATGGTACATGCAATGTTCCCCTGTTCAGCAAGGATGCTGGCACCTTGATCTACCGACGAAGTCTGCTTTGTCGACTGTAATCATTTCTTCATGCTATTATTAGTCTTTTCTCATTACTATTAACATTTACAAGATGATTTTACATACTTGCAATAATAAGAAATTCTAATAATAACTGTTTCGATATTAAATATCATCCGGTTGTAGTAACTGGTACTTGTTACCATACGACGCCGGTAAATAATATTGAGGATAACCGTGAGTCCTTGATATCGATCTCTCTTTTTGCGGGTTTATTTACTCGAGATACCGCTAGGATATCACCGCATTGAATGTTTATTATTTAAATTTATAATTTTTATCATAATTTCATCATAATTTGCATATCAATTATCCTTTGACATTACATTTTATTTCATCTTTTGAACGCAAGGCAGATCGTAAAGATACGTTCGATATAATGTGTTTTTGTATACTGGACTGAGCTTTCTCGCAAGCACTTGTTTAAACGTCGTATTCTTTATAAGACGTATCAGAACACATCTATCTCAGGTGGTCTGACGCTACTCAGGGATCGTCGTGTACGACGGGACCGTGTTGCAATCTTTGACACAACACGAATTTGTCGTTCGAAATCGATGGCAAGGTTTTCATTCATCGTTCTTTCAGCTATACCTCGTTCCCATAGATTCCAGTGGATGCTCTCCGAAAGTTAAGAAAGATGGGTCGCCAGGACATCGTTGTGGAAAAACTATTAACTTTGATTAAATATTAAGTGTGTAACATACAGATATTTGTGCCTACTCCTTTCTGTTTCGTCGATTCTGACATGCAATGGTCGTCTCTAATGTGGTAGAACAAAAGAAACTTGTGTTCCTGTGACGGGGAAAGAGTGGACTTGCGTGATTAGATTACCAGGAATATCTATACATATCACATTTCATCACTAACGAGGAGAAGAAGAGGGGATTTTTGAGGATGGGCCTTTAATCTCCAACACAGGGCTTTCCTTCTTCGTGATATTGCTAATGCGGAGATGGCTATAATTACGCACTATAAAGCATATACGTGTGTGTATTATATATATGTATATATATAGGGTCAAAGAGGGGACTAAATTAATTGTAAAAATCCCCAAAGAGGCTCTCAGGAAGAAGAAGGACCACGATGATTGGATAGCGAAGTCGTACATTGGTTCATCTATAATGGGATTGCCCTTTCTACAAGAGGAGGGAACAAGAATCATCCAATGATTATTATCCTCTATATAGAACGTTGCATGGAAGAGGGGAGTGTGGGATTAAGAACTATATAAAACGAGAAGGAAATACTCTCACGAAAATGGACTACACGATATATGAAAACTTTCTCAAGATGAAACTGTAACCTTCTCGGCTAACTATACCACACCGGAGACCTGCCCCTAGAATTGTCGTAGAATAGAAAAAACTAGGAACCACCCCCTTCCCGTGGTGTGCTAAGATGAAGCTGATGATGATGGAATTTCACACAGGAGGAAAGTGTTGAAAGCGGCAGAGGATGTTTTTCGGAAGCTTAATGGGCCCAGTCCGAATATATTCCGCGCTGGCTAACAATAAGTGGCAAATGCACACCTTCACCCAACCTGTAATTGTAACATAGATGTCGGCTGTTTATATAGCGAAGAAACGGGAAATCTTTACATTTCCTTCTGATTCTTGAGCGCGGATCTGAATTGACTGAGTGTTCATGGGATTCTTTGCGATCGTGACTTGGTTGGAAAAATATGGGAATAGACTGCTTGAAATCAAGTTGGGATTTCTTGCGAACTGTAGTAGCACCGTCGACCATTATTTTGCACTGAAATACAAAACAAAAGTCTTTTTTGTTTAATATCTTAATTGGCGTTTGCATGAAAACAGTTTAAAGTATTTTTCAAAGAAGTAGATTAATAAATAATGATATAATAATCTTTGAAAAATACTTTAAACTGTTTTCATGCAAACGCCAAAAGATATTAAACAAAAAAGACTATATATGTGATAATGATGATATAATAAATTTATATATTATATTTATATATAAATTTATATATATATATATATATAAATTATATATATATATATATATAATTTATATATATATATATTGTATATATATATATTTTTTAAACTTGTTGCTATGTATGGCATGTTTAACAAAATATACAACTCGTGAATATTACTTTTCTCAACGTTTGCTATAATTTTTTTAAAACAGTAAAATGCAATTATGCAATATTATTATGGAGCCTTAATTTGGTGAAAGAGTACATTTACCTTCTGTACACTAGAATTCTATGTTACCGACATACGAGTTCTGTTTTCGAATATCGTGGTATGCCGCCAGAGAGCCCTCCTTGATACATTGAACCCTTTCGAAAGGGTTCAAGGCCTTTTCATAAAAAGAATTGGTAGGGGCAGGGTCTTGCTTTGAAACTTTATTTCGATATATATGCAAATATCTAAATTATATATATATATATATTTATGTTATTAGGATCTTTTTATTTATCTCACATTATACATACGTCACACTATTTATACATATAAAAAGGACTTTAAGTTTATAATCTTTAGTAATAGAGTGCGACATTGTTTATATAATACTTCGTTCAATACTTTTATATATTTTATTTTCTAAAACTTCATACACTGAGAAAAAAAAGCTGTTGCTTCAATTAAAGTGTTATCACGGGGTGCCAAAAACATAAGTAATTCATTCAATTGTATTATTAATAGACCCAATATTTGGGATTATTAAAACAATGATTGAATTATTGGTTTAAAAATGCAGACATTGGGTCTAATAATAATACAATTGAATGAACTACTTTATGTTATTGGCACCCCGTGATAACACTTTAATTGAAGCAACAGCTTTTTTTTCTCAGTGTATCGCATAATTTCTTAAAATTTCTTAATAATGACTTAACTGTAAAGGTATATAGAAAAATTGAAACGCATTCATAATTATGATTTATTCACGAAGATGTTAAAGCAATATAAAGAAAATATATAATAACAGTTACTTATTCAACTATTTCTTCGCTATAGAAATATATCTCGAAGGTTTGTATGATGGAGAAAATCTATCGTTCACTATATGTATATTCAGCTACAGTGCAAATTATACGCCGTACTTGTTTCTTGCGTTGTCAGATATTTCTGCGTTGTCAAGTATCTGGTATATATACCGGGCGGACGTTACGCGCGGCATCACATCGCGTCGCATCGCATCGCGTCGCATCGCATCGCATCGCATCGCGCGACCCATCCGGTGGCCCTAGCAACGCACATGCGCCCTTCTTGGACTCTCGCCTCTCTGGTTTCTCTCTCCGGATGGTTGGGGATTGGCCCGGAGTAACACCCCCTTATAATGGGTTCACCCGTCCGCGTCGAGTGCTAGAGAGAAAGAGAGAAAGCTAAAAGGAGAGAGAAAGAGAAAGAAAGAGGGAGAGAGAGAGAGAGAGAAAGAGAGAGAGAGAGAGAGTGAGAGAAAGGGAAGGATAAACAGAGATGGGTGAGGCGAGGGAGACTGAGGGAGAGATGTAATTCCGTGGTAGCGAGAGAGCAGCGAGAGAATCGAACGAGAGCGAGAGACAGCGGCTGCGAGGGCCGCGCGCGAGAGGGATGAGGGCAACGGAAGCCATATTGATTTCCCTATGTTTCCCCGTGTTGTTACTATAGCGCCGGGCGAGGGTGCGAGTAGTAGGCAGGTACTACCCTCCTCGACAGCCACCCCGTTCTTCTAACTGTCGGTTGTCCGGCGAGAGAGACTGTGCTGTACCACGGCGCGGCTCGTCGCGCCGTATATTCTGTCCTCGCGATTCCCTCTCTTCTCCTTCACTCATCTCTTTCCCTCACCCCGCTGTTTTTTCCTCGCGACCTTCTGTCTCGCGTACGAAGTATCGCCCATTATTTTCTCACCGTCTGTCGTTGTGTCGTCTGGACCGAGCGAGCGATTTTGAGCAGTATGTTTTTGAAAGCACGAGATGCCACCGCGATATTGCCGGAGTAGTATTATTTTCTTCGTTTCAATGCTTGTACATGTATGCTTACATTTCGTCTTGTAAAATTCGAAGTCTCATATTTAAAAACGCCTTAAAACACGAAGAAAAAAATATGATAGAGCGTGACCGATTTTCCTATTGAAAAGAATATTTACGAGGGGTAAACCGCTGACCAAAATTGTGTACACCAATGCCTAGTAATGCCCAAATTGGGCATTACTAAGTACACAAAAGTGCACTAAAAGTACACAATTTTTGGGCATTACTAGTGAATTTTTTATGTAATGCCCACTAATGTGCCCCAGTAATGCCCACTAATGCCCCAAATCTGTACACCGCAATGCCCTCAGCGGTTTACCCCTCGAATATTTATTTCATGATTATATAACGTTTTTTTTATTAGCCGCGAGCATCGCATTGTCGCATAATTTGTAGAAGCAGGTCGTCAAAATTACAAATCAGCGCTTTAACACATCTTTTCTGCTACAAGCACCGAAACATGAAATATCGCTGCGAGACACGATTCGCTCATTAACGACGGCGATCGTTCATCACTCGTGCCATAACATCGTTCGTGGTCATGCGTGAATCGGATGTAACGTTTTCCCCTAACGCCGCGGAACGTTCCACGGCCAGAAGGTATCCAAGAGAATAAGCTGGGTGGTCCGATATCAGCTGCGCAGCTTCCCAAACTTTGCCACGCGTTTTCCTGCGCTTTCCTACACGGTGTCCTAGCGCTCTTTCCCGTGATCACGAAACATGGAAAGAGCCGTGTTCGCCGTTGGAATGAGGGAGACGACGAATCGTGCGGCTGTTACCTAGTGATGCATGGCTCGGTAATAGCTACAATACAACCAGCTTACAAGAGGGGTTCCGCTACCATGCCGCTCTCGGCGACTTGAGATTTATTGCCTCCGGGCGGATCGCGGATTCCCAGATTCCCCGGTTTGCTCTTATAAATGACTCCTATTAATTGACCGCGCGATGGTAGACAAGGAAAAACGGCCGCGCCTGGCACCTGATCCATTTACGCGCGGATAATTCCACGGCACAGGTGATAAATTATTTGCATTCACATTTAGAGATATTAGGGAAACATTTCAGGTACGCACGGAGAGATATATGCTAAACCTGACAATATCGCTGTTGAAGATCGATATCTTCCTTGATCTTTGCTACATAAGCTTTAAGAAAAATAGAAATTCCAGCAATTTTGTAATCTCAGCAATCTCGTAACGTTAATCAAAGGAATGCAGTAAAGACAAAAATAATCACGCGACCTCGAGATAGATACGAGATTGTTACTTTCGAATTCGTCACGGTACTCCACCGTTCGCGTATTTGCACTCGACTCGTATATCCGCCCGCGGTGAAAAAAAAAAGAAATACAATTTACTCCTCGGCGTCAGACAGAATTTTCCGCGGCTGAAATTACCGCTTTCATCGGAGCCGCGGTCAATTTAGCCTGCAAACTTCCCGACACACGGGAGTTCGCGGGAGCGACATTCGAGCCGAGCTGAATGGCGACCTCCGCGCCGTGGGTGTTCCTCGTCGTTTCTTTCTCGTCCTTTTTTTTTACCTCCCTCTTCTCGCGCGCGACGCATGATCGTTCGGATTTTAAAGTGCCAATCAGAGGGGGCTGGAAAGAAAGAGAAAGCACGGAAGAATATTCGATACCGCTGGACTCGTGCCACGGCCACGTGTCTGACGCGCGGGAACAATGAGAACTAGACACACTCGCCGGGCTAGCGCACGAGCGCAGCATCCCCGAGCGCGAGCAGCCACCTATATAACGAGCGATCACGGCGCTATTAAACGCGTCCTAATGCACTTAATGACGAGTTCTCGTGCGAGGCGTGTGACCGGGAGGGTAGCGTGGGTGGGCTGCGTGTCAAAACACGCGCGTCCAAATCCAAAGCACGCGATCGACGCGTAGATCTTCTTCTTCTTCTTCTACTAGTCCCCTTTTTTGGATTTCTGTCCCACTTTAGTGGGTCATAGGCCGGTATTCATTCATAGTCGGATCTTTTATTTAAGACCGTCTTAAGTACAATCTTGAGATGTCATGAACCAATCACAGAGCCGTATTAGCGTCTTAAGACGTTACTTAAGACGATCTTAAAATAAGAACGGACTATGAATACCGGCCATAGTACCACTTGTTAATAGTAGACAGCCTCCTCGGGGAATAGAAGGCACCACTTTATGTTAAAACGCGTAGATCGAGACCGAAAACCGGGATCGTTCCGTCGAGTTTCGAACGTTCACCTCTGCGAGAAACTCAGTGTTCTGTATCGTAGACTTAGGGCCAATTTCACCAACCACGGTTAACTTAAACGGCCGGTTATTCCATTGGAATTGACCAATCGCATTTGTCGTTAAGCAAAATTAACAAACGCAATTGGTCAATTCCAATGGAATAACCGGCCGGTTAAGTTAACCGTGGTTGGTGAAATTGGCCCTTAATGGGTATGCATGGTTAAGCGCCGTTCAAACGCCCCATCTAAGACAAAACGAAATAAGTTGTTACGCGTACGTAAATACGCAATAAATAAATCCACGTTAAGTTACACCCCCGTAGCGTTTTATTCTCGCGATATTCAGATTATACTGAGCGGCAGCATATTTGTAGCTTTCCGAGGAGATCACGATTGCCCGCGCGAGGTGTTTCGACTCGTGAAATTTATGTAAAATCATGCGGGCTTTTGTTCGTCGGTGTGATATGTGGACCACTAACGGTGTGTAATAATGTAAGACCGAAGGTCGCAGGTAGCAGACCGCCTCTCTCGCATCCTCATAACATGTAAAACACCGGGATTACGGGATAATGACTAGGAAGCGCTGGTGTTTGTAAACTTTACAGTTTGCCGATCCACCGTACATATCCAGCCTTGTCGGGTAGTTAGAGCGGTCGGGAATATGCGAATGAAAGTTCTGCATTCGCAGAGATTATATACCGCGATAACATCGTGCTGCAGCGAATCATGTAGAATCTAGCTAGAAGTAGCAAATCTATTTTTGAACGTTTTTATATAAAATCGATAGCCTTTGATAAATTATGTTTGACGTGCAATTTTTTAAAATATTTTCCATAAAAATATGGAATGGACATACATATGATTGTTACATAAGAATATTAAAAATCTCTTTATGGAATTTAACTTGTAAAATACAATAGTTAAAGATGAATGTTTGCGTACAATATTGCATAACAAAAATGCAATTTCTATCTAGTGTCTTACCAGAGTGAAGAGTCTCACTTTTGAAAAAAAAAAAGTTTACTGCGCGTGTAACGCAAAAGCTTTTAAGCAAAACGCCAAGTTAATAATCGAGCTCGCGAGCTTGTTGAAAAAACGTGCCGAGACAGCGGAGAGCTAATGAAACGCCATGGTGGATCACGAGGTGGTGGTTCTCGCACGTAATTCCCGCTGTCCGAAGACCGCGCCAGAGTGGACACGAGGGATTCTGCCGTAGGGTCTACCACCCGTGGCTTTAATATCGCTTTATTAACCCACTTTGAACGCGGGCCCGATTTCGTCGGGATCCTGTCCCCCCGCGAAACCTTACATAACGCTGAATTGTTGGGCCAAGTAGACGAACACGTGGCGAAGATTTAGTGTAATAAATGGCGCATGATCGCGTCGATTAATCTGCTTAATAATTGACGAGGTATATTGATTTTTATCGAATTAATTTTTTAGATCGGACTTGAAAATCAAATTTTGATTAAAATAATGTTTACTTAAAGTTCTATGGAAGAATCTAATTTCAGACGTATTTGCATCTTTGAAACTTGGTTCATTGAAACGTAATTGCTTTAATTTTAATATTAGGTTATATTGAAACATGGTATGCATGTAATTAAGAAAACATTAAGAAAACACAGATAACGTCTTCTTTTACGCCAGTAAATAAATAACCAATCAAGGTAAATTATATTCGACAACAACTGGCTAAATTGATTAATTAAAAATCTTCTTACTACGTTAGCGACCATGGGTTTTGGTTCATTTAACGAGTAGAAAACAATCTACTATTTTAGTATTATCATTGTGGCAACATTGTAGAATTTTTTATGCAGGCCACAGATGCTGTGCAATTGTAGAATTTTGTCGGCAATCCCACAAAACAAGGTCCTTGAATCTTCACATGCCTGACTTACGCGGGGGTCGGCTTAACTAAGGCCGGCTTCCTTCACAGAACTGAAGCCGGCAGATGTCAGATCCAAATATTTTAGCCTCTCGCAATTATTCGAATCTATTGTGAAGCACATAATAGCGTAAACGTCTCGTGAGAGCTTATGAAAATTTCAGGAGATACATTGACACGATCGTAACGTGCGGTGATTTTTTTACGAAATCTGTCGTCTACGGGCACGCGAAGCATATTTCTCGCGATTTTTGCAAATGTATTTCTCGACGACGTTGTATAATCGCGAGTGTCGGGGAAGCTTAGCGATAAAGAGAAAGACAAAGAGAAAGAAGAGAGAAAGAGAAAGAGAGAGAAAATGTGGATCTTGGCAGAACCCTGCGTAAAAGGCACCCTTTTAATCCGCGCTCAGCGACTCCCTTTCGATAGACGGGAGATTATCACGGGGTATCGTACGGGGCCTCTCGAGAGCGTTGGTAAGGGTGAGTGAGGGGCGAGGGAGAGGAGGAACCCAGAGAGGAGTCGAGGAAGAGCGAGTACCCCATGGTTACTGGTGGCCAGAAGTGGGGCTCCCGTAGCGCGGAGTACCACCAAATCCACCGCAAATGCCATCGAGTACTTCTTGCTCGTACGTGAGCGTAAGGGCGACCACGAGAGCGTGTGGTACTTGAACCAGTTGGGGACCACTGTGAGTTGGCCGACCGAATGTTGGTTGCGTGCACGTGGTGGAGTCGAATAGCTCGCGAAAAATGAATATGTGCTATATACAAGCTCTGTATCAAGTAAGGGCTCGTATCCGACCTCTTAGGCTGCGAAAACTCGTGTTGCGCTCACGTCGAAAATTACATGCCTTCTACGCGGTAATTATATGAAATGTTATAAGCTTTAACTGTGTCTATCTTCAATTTGAAGTCGGTTTGTCTTTCAGAAAATTGGACTGGATACAGTTTTTTCTACAATTGCTAACGAGATATCGTTTGCTTTTTATTTATAAGCTCTCGCATCATAAAATATTTTTATTTATCTTAATTTCAAGCAACGAAAATTTATCGCGATCTCTTATTTAGGCAGGAATAAAACCCTTCTCTCTTCCATCGTTGTCTTTTTTCATTCATCACAAATATTTTCCTGGAACATTATGAATAGTTCATGAATGTGATTTTTCCTGCTGCTAACACGTAACTTACTTATCAACACCATTCTGATTTTCGGTCTCTGCATAGTAGATATGACTACAATCTGGAATGAAATCGCGAATTGTTAAGAGGAAGTTAGTTCGTCGCGATTACTGCTACAATTAAACGTGAATGATTTGCGGGAGTGTTTTCAAAACTATCGCTCGTTTTCTATTTGCGATTTTCGGGTCACTACACTTCCACTTTTATTGACTATGCTCAGGTCATAAGAGAGGCTTGCAGCAGCGCGTTGACGTCACGTGTTCGAAATTCGGAGTCGCCCAGTGAACGACGACGACGACGACAACGGCGACGGCGACGCCAACGAGAAATATGTATAAACAATATACATTTATATATCAACGTACATACACGCATCGGCGCGTATCGCTCCAACGGACTTCGCGAGGGTCGGCGCGAGGGTGACGGCGGGAGGCCGGAGGGGTTGGGATGGAGCCGGTTTGTAACAAAATCAATAGAGGGGTGGCGCGCGAGAGGACACACGGGGGGATAAAGCGGGAGGGAAGGGGACAGAAGCGTAAACGGGCCGGCGCAGGAAGAGGGTGGCTCGCGCGGGGGTGGTTCGGCGAGCGCAGGCGCACTCGAATAACGCGGAGGTGGTTGCGCGGGCGGCGGGAGGGAGGGTGGGCGAAGGAAGACAAAACCACCCCGCCGCCGGCTACTCCCACCCTCTGGACGAGGCGACGGACTGCGATGGAGTGCCTCCATCTCCTCCTCTTCCTCCTCCTCTTCCATCTCCTCTACCTCCTGCTCCTGCTCTTCCGCCGTCGTTGTTCCCCCTTTACCCTCTGCGTCCCTACGCGCCACCTCCTACCTCCTCTGCCGCCTACTTCGAGTCTATAGAACAGCTCTCGCTAACCTGGAACTCGGGGGGTGATGCACCCCCTAGAATGGTACGTGCTGCCATCGTCACTGACGTGGCAAACCTCGGAACAGCGCGAATCTCGGGCATTTTGTCTCAACGGGAGCGTCGGTTCAACGATATTCCGTCGCGGATTCCATGGCTAATAGAAAGATAATAATATCTTACATCGTGTGTAATCTCGCCTGGATAATTTTCTTTTGCATTTTAGATTCTTTACTACTTTGACGCGTAGTAATTTTAAACCGTTATCAACGAATCTAGATTTGTTAGAGTTACACCGTGAATCGGTTTAGAGGTTTGTCAATACATTGAAAATCCGATTAACGTCGCGTGCACTCCACTAATCGGTGAGTTCGTGTGACGCAGTATTATTTTTTAACACATTGAACGCAACGGTGGACACCACCATCATCCTCTGTGACCGAATGTGGATTCTCTATGAATGATGGATCTAAATATTCGCTAATATCGAATTTCCGAATTCACAAGGTCCCACCAGGTTGTGTAGCAATCCCTCGCAAGTTATTGTCGTCCCGGGCAGCAGCCTCGCACGAATATCGATTCTTTGATATAAAAAGTATCAATCCGCAGCAAGCACCAAAAAATTCAACTGCCATAAGCCGCTTAGAAGTTCGAGATATTGCACAACAGCGTTATCCATTTTTCTAATGTTTTAAATTTAGATACTTTGTAATTCGCATCAGATTTGAAGATAAAATTC
The DNA here is from genome assembly GCA_003063805.1 of Aphaenogaster ashmeadi. Lineage (NCBI taxonomy): Eukaryota > Metazoa > Arthropoda > Insecta > Hymenoptera > Formicidae > Aphaenogaster > Aphaenogaster ashmeadi. Next base: position 841,628 of record NJRQ01000008.1, on the reverse strand, counting down.
TATTTATAATTTTATATGCATTATGTATATTTTAATATATATTTTATATATACGTTTATAGATTTTTCAAATTTCTTTTGTCATACATGACAAATTTAAAAATAGACGTTTAGATTTTTCAAATTTCTTTTGTAGTACATGACAAATTTAAAAATAGAATTCTATTCTGAATTTTAACACGAATTATAAATAGTCTTTAAAGTGGACTTAACAATAAATCGTATGCCATTATAGCCATGTGATATAATTACGAGAACCGTGATATACAGTAATACTCTTTTAGTTTCCCACTTTGATGATCAATCTGATCACTTGCCGAATAAATTCTTAATGCCACGAGCTATACATCAAGTATGCGATATCGCGCATTAAACATACGTAATAACGTATGACGCCTCTCGTGCGGTTTGTATCTGTCGCAAATTTACTGTAGATGTATTCTACGCGTGAATGGTAACCTTTTCACGCCGAATACCGCCATTTTAGCGAAACGAAACGGTGCTGTCTTGGCCTGATAAATCGTCCAAGACGGGGAACTTCGCGCTGCGGCGGAACGTCGTTTGCAAACACTAATAAAGTGCCATTCTTCCGCCACTCGGTTCGTCTCTCACCCTCCGATAAATAGGCTTGCTCGCGCGCATTGTCGCCGCTCGTAAGAGCGCGCGGTACGCGCTCTACGCCACGCGTGCGTGCGTGCGTGCGTGCGTACGCGCACGCATTATTTCACGCGGGGGCGTCGAAAAACGTATTTACCGTTCCCGACGGGACAAGCGCCTTGATTTGTCGCCGAAAATCAGGCTAGGGTAGAATCAAGGGTCGCGATAAAAGCATTAGCTGCCCGCTTAAGTGTTTTTCCAACTTGTTCAACTCTGTTGTCTCTCCTGTCTCTTTCCTTTCTCTCTTCCCCCTCCCCCGCTCTCTCTCTCTCCCTCCCCCTCTTTCTCTTCCCGTTATGGTCTCTCCATCCCCCGTCTCCCTCCCTGTCATCCGATGTTGTTGTAGGAGGGACGTCGCCGTCCTGATATCGACAGGTCTGGCGTGTCTTCACATCCTTAGCATTTCCGTTTTTCTCTTCTTCCGCGAGATTGCCGAGCAGAAGCATCGCGAGGAAACTGGCCGGAGCTTTCGATATTTTATCGGATTGGTTATTGGCATGTTTCGTTATAAACTTTCGTGAACTTTGACTTAATTAAGCGATACGTTAAAATACGAAGCGAAGCCAGTGATATTAAGGGGTCAGTGGTGAACTCCGTTTTAAAGGTCGCCTTCCCCGAAGACCAACGGCGAAAGGTTAGTTAGTTTTGACGATGCCGAATTGATTTATGTATTATAACAAGTATTTGCACTAAGGATGAAACACTTATTAATATTAGCTCTTAAAATTTATACATAACGATGTGTTTATTTAAGTTATTTAATTGAAACCTGTTAATTAGGTTTATTAGCATTTAATGTACTATTTATTGTAAAATGATGCAAAATTGTTATAAGGCAGTCAGCTTCTGAAACTTATCACCAGCTTTGATCGATTATTCTTAAAAGCGACTCATGCGATGTATGGCCGATGCAAATGATAGTTGGTTGAGCGAAAGCGGCATAATAATCTGAACAGTGGCAAACAGACTTAGATAAAAGTAAGTGAAAGAGAAAGGGGGTAGAGATAAAAGTCTGAGGGGGGGAAGAGAATAGTGGGCAGACGGAGATAGAGACACTGTCTGACAAAGGACGACAGAATCTCTTTGTTCTCGCGGCTCAACGGCTTCACTCCGTGGCCGCGATGTTTTGTCAAGGTCACTCTCATTCACTCCCTATGCTAGTAGTCCGTTTTCATTCTCCCTTTCGGATTCGATGTTGTCATTTATGCCTTTTTACTTTTTAATCCCGGTACACATTGATCTGTATCGTGCGACATTTCATTCTATAGCAGACAAGCATTTCATTGCAATTAAATGAGTTTATGCAGTTTGATATCGCTACCACTGACATAGTATATCAAATTGTATATGTAGATCTTAAATAAATAAATACTTTCTTCCTCTCTCTTATATTTAAAATATTTTGTACTATGAATTCGAGGCATAATGATTAGCACCTTATAACCGATGTCATTCTGTGTGACGAATTTTACGTAATATATATTGTAAACATTGCAGGTAAACAAGATACGTAGTAAAAAAAAGACTTGTACCTTTGCAAAGTATAATCTAGCTCATTATTTCTGTATGTCATTCGGAACAATCTCGTTTCAGGATTTTCAGGGTTGTCGTTTCTGAATGGCAATATTGGTCTGCGGTATATGAATGGCGTTTTTTGAAATACTCGAAAGAATTCTGCCATTTGTTTCCTTTTGTTGCCTTCTCACTTTCATTTCTTTTCTTTTCCTCTTCTGCCTCTTTAGGTCAAATTTTATATTTGATGTTCTGTGTCGAGTCAAATGATAGACACCTAATATTTTGAAGCAATTATTAAATTTTTGTATAATATATAATCAGACGTATTAATTATGTCACATTTGTTTCTTTTTTATTTATTTATGATAAGTTACTATGTTAAAATATTTATATATTCATGCTTTTATTACGTATTATTATTTCCACTTTTTATTATTTTTTTATTACACTACTTATTTCTCTCATTGTTAGAGCGATTTTCCCTAAGAGAACATAACAAACTTCTCTCTCTTTCTCTTTCTTTCTCTCTTCGTTCCTCACATTTCTCGTCTCCGCGTTAGATTTCTTTACGTGGACCAACGATCCATTGTCGACTCGGACTCAGTAGGTAGAAGTCTGGTGCAGGAGAGGAAGAATTGTCGCACTGTAGAACCGAATCCCCACCGGCAACTCGAAAGGAAATGAGGTGCCCCCGACAGGACCTATCCCAACGAAAAAGAAGCCACCGGACCGTGCGAAGGAAGAAAATCTTTCCTTACGCGAATCACGCGCGCGTCGTTGGTGTCGACACCAACGTCTTGACCGCGTTTCTTCCTTTAAAAAGATGAAGTATCGTATCATGAGATTAAGATATATAAGTAATCCTCTACGATGATGTCTTATTTCCTTAACGTTATTTCAAAGCACGAATACCTCCTTTATATCGTGGAAGAAATATGACGTTATAAAGATATAAGTTAAATGCCCTTTAACATATTTGTTATTTCTGTTTATTATTACTATTTGTCATTTTTATTTGTGATACCTATTGTTATAATTCTTATTTATCGATGATACAAATGCGATTGCGTCACCTTATCAATACAAGCCGTGTCAGTAGGAGGATTAGAGATCCGTTTTAATCTTTTTTGTATTTCTTTGGGCGCGTGGCTCGACAAAGGCACGAGAGGTTCTATGTAAAAGAACGAAAGCGAGAGCCCACTTCGAGAGGTGTTTTGGATTTGCCAGGTGCGAAGAAACACGCGCGCGTGACCAGTATTCTTATTCTTGAGTGTTTCTCCCGCCAGTCAGGACAGGGACCGGGGAAAAAGATCCCTTTGGAGAATCACAACTGGACCATTCAATTTTCACGCTACCCACGAATTCGATGATGTGAAGTCGCATTAACAAAGGGAATATTATCAATTTCACGGGAGGGAAGACTTATTTTGAAGGGAGAAAAAGAAAATTTGCTCTTGCTCCCGCGATAATACGGCTTCATTATTTTTTAGATTTAACTTATTTTATTTTTTACTTCAATAGCTTCGACGAACAATGCCAAACGCGTATAACCGCATAATTTGCATATAAGTTAGAAAGACGCTTCTTCGCGTGCGATATGTCGGCTTTATAAAGGGGTGGGAAAGAATCGGCTTTATTTTTTCCTATCGACGAGATAACGAGGCATGGACCAAGAGTGACACCTGAGGTGTCGACGCCATGACACGTTACGAGGGTTGCCAGACATCCATCACTTCTTTGTATAGCAGCCCCGTGACACCTGGTTCTGCGTTCCCCATCTCCACTATAAACCCCTACGATTCCTTTTTAACCTCCCTTTTACGGCCCCATGGTGGTATCTACCTCCAAAAACTGTTTGGTCCGCGATATGGGTGGAATCATGAACAAACGAATGTGTATGGAAATTTTGATCATGCAATTATATCTTTTTGATTTGACAAAAATAAGTTCATTGTTAAAACTTGATAAAATATTACAAAGAATTTTCTAAGATCAAACTCCAATCGCGAGCGAATTAAATATATCTACATTTTAAAAGCGCTTTACATTATTCATATGTAAACTTGCACTTGTAGCAGTTAAATCCATGTTGAAAATAAGTGGGTCACCCTTAGGAAATATTTGAAGAATAGAGTCTCGTTTTTGCTAAAAGTCACTGTTAGTCCCTCGAGACAGATTACTTGCTTCGGTGGTTTTGAAAAAAAAGGCAGAAGTAACCGGTCAGTCCTTCACTTCGTTTGCAACCCCCGGTCGAGGGTCCCTTCATTGAGAACGATCGCGGAGAAGTCCAGGTGTCCCTGTTCTGCTACATCCTTGGAGACCTTCATATTTCACTCATTTCGTCAATGGCTGGGAGGAAGCCAGACGCAGGTGTGCCGGTTTCGTTCAAGACGGATCTCGGCATGGATGCTTAGCAAAAGAAACGAAGCGTGGGCGGCAAGAGGAATTTCCAAACTTCGACCGTTGGCTTTTGTACGATGAAACTTCCGAAATGTGAGACCGATTAGGTATACCCAGCGGGAAAGGGCTGACACGCGACTAATGTCGGTGAAGCATCGGCAGAAACTCATTGTCATCATCCTGATGATTTCGGCGGGTTTTACCGTTATTGTGCGCTAGCAAAAATTTAAGCTTCCAATTTCGCTTTTATTTAATAGCCACTGAGTTTTTCGCGTGCGATGTCTTTAAATAGACTATATGAAAACGTGACGTATATTTAAAGTTTGTTTTGTAATATAAGAAGTTCTGCTGGAAATATTTTAATTATCCATAACTATCAATATATATCTATATCATAACTATAGTATTATAAGGATGAAGTATGTAACATTTTTGGAAGTTTAAGACATGTCATCTTCGACGCAAACAAGAATTTAATTACTATTATCGTCGCCCTCGCCGAACCATTTCGGGAGAACGTCTTCCGGGAGAATATCGATCGATCGACACCTTCGGTGACCTGACCCGTCGACATATAAGCTCGGCATTGCTTTGGGGATGGTTTGAGGGAACTCATCGATAGCCACCGACAGAGGGAGGCGGTACCTCTCATTAATAACCGGTGACTCGGCGTTTATATAAATAATCCTACGCGGTCGCGCAGGCACTCACCTGCGATTCGGTCGATCGCTCACTATCCTGACGTGAAAGAAGCTTCTCCCCCCACGGTTGTACGACCGATTCATCCACCGCCTTCGTCGTGCTCCTTCGCGCTCGTTCGCGTGTCTATTCTCTCTTTTTCTGTCCGTGCCTCATTCTCCCCTTCGGATCGCCACCGCCTCCTTCCTTCTCCTTCTTTCTCTCGCGCAGACTCCTCAATCGGAATTCCGAAAGGCACTAGAGCAGGGCACTCCTCTAGTCACTGCCGAGTTTATGAATGCCTGCTTGCGACGTCCGGTCATTTATTTCGGCAGCTATGCTCTACACCTAGAATGCTCGCACTAATGCTCCAACTAATGCTCCAGTATCCGAGACGTGCGTATATACATCTATGCGTTCTTGTGTGTCGCGAGTGCTTGAAATCAACATCCTAGAAAAATTAATCATCTCACTTTACAATATGATAAAATTCTTTCTTATTCTACGAGCAATATTTTTAGAATTTTTAGATTAATTTCGATCCTTCCTTTTCCTTTCCCCTATATTTTCTATACGATTTAAAATGCTTATAAGAAATAGCTTAATATTTTCTTTCGACGATTATTTGAATGCATTGGATTATCGAAAAGAAACTAACGTAAATTTACGAAATCGGGACGCGAAACGCTACGAAATTCCAAGAGTGTGAGAAGAGACATTAAAACTATTTTCCGTGGTATGATGCGTCTTCGTATAACGGCGTAATAAAAGTTTCCATTCTTGCAAATGGGTAAACTTTATTCGCGAGACTTTGTCGTGAGAGGAACGACGGTCCCTTTCTGCTACCCTGCTTTTGGTACATTGTCCCCGTTTGGTCCACCCGCGCATATACTTTGGGTAGCACAATTATTACTTGTCCTTTTATGATGCAAGTAACGCTGACCGGCAACGAGGAAAGAAACTTGAAATACAGAGAGCCATTACGAATGCGGAATGGGACATAAAAATTTTTTAGAAAACTTTGTGAATTTTGACTTTTTACGTAAAACTGCTCTGTGAAATTTTGCATTCTTATTAAATTAACAGATATGTAGGATAATAAAGAAATAAATTTATAGGCTGTTATTGTTATACTTATATTGCAGATACTATTGTTTGACATACATTTATAATATCTACTACAAAATTTCCGTACATTGAAGCGAAGATATTACGAATGTTCAGAAACATATCGTGTACGCAGATGAAGTTCGTTAAATATCTGATTTACGCTAATAGAGTAATGCGTTTACCTTTATGTCTTATGTCTTAAAATACTGTACGTTTTTGTACATTTCGCATTCACGCCGTTCTTTCTAGTTTGTCGGAGGGAGTACGCGGGTCGATCGTATCGTAAAATATTTAACGAGGTAGTTCGGCGAGACGTCTTTGTAAACGGTATGAATATCGCAATAAAATATATACGCGTATACGCCTATATATCGGGATAGTGGGGAATATAAATCCAATGAGTTTCCGTCCCTCGTCGTCGGCTCGTTTCTTGCCTTTTCGCTGCCTTGACTTCGCTCGTTGCGGTTGCCTGCGAAACTCCATAAAAGATATGATAGAGGCATAGCGCGGATAATTTCTCTTAATGTCTGGCATAATATTTAATTTCAGTTCTCGTCGTCTTTTCACACCTAGTGCGACTCTATTCCTACTCTCGCTCATATTCTTCACGCCTATATACATGTGGAATATCTCAACGATCATCATCTTCATACGCATTTCTCTTTACTGTTTCAGGCAAATGGCGACTTGTTGCGGCCCATCGGCAGAGGATCAGCATCGTACGATCGGTGAGTCTTATGGTTTAAGATCCTTTTCCTATTTCGCGTTCATATGACTTTTATGGTTTTCGTGTTTAAGGGTCAATTTTGTAGTAATAGTAATAATACAGTGAGACAGTCTCTACATCAACGCATAAGTTTCAAAATAGATTTCACTGAAAAATCAATTTGGATTTTTACCACGCTTATCACTTCTAAAGTAACATATGTATATAATTGGTAGGCAATGGCATAATTATAAGATATGAAATTAATTTTGAATCGGGACTATTTATTTGCTTTTTCACGCGCATTGCATCGTTCGTTTTATACGCAGAAATAGAAATCTGTATGCATGAATGATCCCGCTTGCTCATATCCTTCTTTCATTCGCGAATATCGTACGTGAAGGAGTGCGTGACAATACCTCTTGCGGGGCGAACTGCCAAAGAGACTAAATGAAGGATCGTCAATTGAGAGCAGTCGTGAATTCAGAAAAAAAACTTAATATATGATGATTCCGCATCCCATATCGTGAATTGATTAATATCTTTCAATTTCGAAATTATTAGAATTATTAAGAAAATTAAATAAAAGCAACCTAAGCAAGTCATTATTATATTTGAATTAATTGTGACCCAAAAGATATTCAGATTTCAGTCGAATTTTCCTTCGAACATTTAAAAATTACAGGAGAAAGTGCAAGAAATGATTAAATTTTTAACGTTTGTCCTTTCCTTTTCGAAATCATCTTCGAAATCTTCTTCGTCTACCGCATCAATTCGCGGTGCACGAAAAGGAAGCAAGATGATGAGGTAGAAAGAGGTTGGGAGGAGGCTGGTAGAAAGTCAGCAGAGAGTGGGAGGCTGGTCGGGGCATACTCCGAGGGTGGAAGAGCATCCCTCTTGATGGCGTCACCTCGAGGGCCCAATTAGCGCTATCACGAGTGTCATTTCGTCGCGGTTTCCGCGTACTGACTGTCGTTGACTGGCGTTTTCTGCCAGTGGTTTCGTTTCTTCTGCGTAGACAGTTATATATGTATATAGCGTGCGTGATGAGGTGGCTGTATATCCCGACGAGTTGCCCCTGTAGACTCCTTGTATCAATCTCCCTCGTCTCTCGCTTCCCCGCCCCCACAGGGATCTTCTTCCTCTTTTATCCGCTGCGCTCCGCCTCCCGGCCCTACCGAGTGCATTATCCAATTTTCTAGCAGATATTTTGTGATATAATAATTGGATATTCAGCGCGAAGCGTCATCCTTTCCGTCTCGGCCGTCTCTCGCTCGTCGGTTTTCAGAACGAAGAACGGTTGAATTATATTCTTCGGGGAGGATAGCGCGAGAGACCGGGAGGAGAGGAGGACAAGCCGCAACGATATCCCGTGAAGGGACGGGCTATCAATAGAAACATTTTCCATCGGTGCGGAATGGTGTTGGATAGTATGTGTTTTATCCCGCCGTCTCCGTCTTTTTCCGTTATTTCTCGCGTGGAGCGTCTCTTCCGTCTTGTTCTCTTTCATTCGCGTTCCGCTCGGCTCCTTGGTTATTTCTATAACGACACTTTATGCAACGTTAATTATTGTCGGCGTAATGAGCTCGAGGAAGTCTTCCAAGACACAGCCTCGTAGCATTTCTCCCTCTCGCTTCTTTCTCGCTAGTATCCGCCGTCGTTGTAGTTCTCTTTTCTACTAGTTAGTAGCGCCGGAGTGTCAAAGGGCTCCTCTCTCGTCATTCTCGGGACAGATACCTCGCGAATCTCCGCATTACCGCGCACTTCCACGGAGCTGATCTTGTTAAGGAACTCGTTCGTTCACGTCCCGCCCGTTCGCGCCTTGTTAGCGTGTCTCGCGAAGTTTATTTCTATTTTTCCTTGCCGGAATTAGATGGTTCTAGATTGCTGAAAATGCGATTTGAGAGACATTAATGTTTCTCGTCGCGATGATGCCATTTACATAATCGATATAATCTCAGAACAGCGAAACTATTAGCATGAACGATGCAACGTGCAACTCTTAATTGAGTTTCTCATCGAATTTTTTGTTTATTTACATATAAACGTTCGGAATCTCGTCCACGAGATATGACAGTTTCAGTTGGCTGAATTCATAAATTAAATTGTTGTGCATTTAATTAAATTATTTATCATTTTATTAAAATTCGCCGCATCTCAAAGTTCGCGAAAGCACGAAATAATCTGGGGCGGTGAGTTTACCTTTGTTTCACCGTACCCGAAGATAAACGCGAAAAGCCTGTAAAAACAGAGCGATGTAGTCGAAAGAGGGACCGCACAATACCATCGTTAGGACCTAGCACAGGCCGATGACAACTCTTTCCCGGTATACCGTGTATCGAGTGTCATTCAATTGCGCATCCCAATTAAATAACAGGCAAAAGGGCGACATAGCGTCGTGAAGCGTCTCGACGCCCCCTAATTGCGAGTCTGAAGGAGGTTAAAGCATTCATGGAGGAAAATGAGAGAGAGGATGTACAACAACCAGGAATGTTTGATTTCATGAAGGGCTATTTCGCAAGCAACAACAACATTTTTGAAATGTTTTTTCCGATTATTTCATTCGATTTTTTATTTTTAACGAGTTCATTGCGATGAGAGACTCATTGCAAAGTTCTGTATGTTGTCAGGAGAATTAAATTTTGATAAAACAATATATCAGTTTACATGGAAGATAAATTCGTTTAATTGAAGCAGAACTCGACTTTTGATAATTGTTACTTTAATTATTTGACATTATGACGTACAAAAAAATAACGAAATATTTGCATATATTTTCGTATGATAGGTTTTTTATGCGTGCGTTTCGACGTTTTTCTGCATTGAAACGTTTCGAGATCCCGCGTCATTACCGCCCTGGTGGCTATGGTCAAAACCAGGCCTCACTGTAGTCTAGGCATGGAATTCCATACCTCGGAATTTACAGATAAAATAATTTTTTTCAGTAAAAAACAAGAAAAAAATTTTTTTTAATTTAAAAGGTTATCATCTTATTTTAAAGTTTAAACAAATTTTTGTTTATAAACTAATTTTAAAAAACTATACGATGTAGTATATATTGTTTTTAATTTTTAGCGTTAAAATTTTATATATGTTTTACTGCTAATGAAAAAATATTGTACAAAATATGTATTGACAAATGTGAAATCCCCCCCCCCCTCTCCGTTCACTGACTGATGATCAGGCCTCGGGAAAAAACATAATGACGCCCCTGTTCGAGATCAGTCGAGCTTCCCTCTCATCTATAATCTCGACAGTGCGAACTTTTAACAGTAGGGTTACTGCGTGCGCGTAAAGAACGAAATCGCGACTCATGGGGATGGCTAGACGCGCGTTCTACCGTCACTTCCGACTGTTTCGAAAAAAAATGTTCGCCGTTCTCAGTGAAAATGACAACCGGGTTAGGTCTTTCAGGTCTGCTCATGATTAGCAGCACGCCTGCGCACGTCTGTCCGCGGAGATGCTGCAGGGTGTCTCTTGTGCGCTATTAAAAGGTAATGTAATTAGCACAGGCAAACGAACTAATTACCAGAATACGAACGGCAAGCGAGACACACAAAAGGATTCCCCTTGCCGCTCCCCCGTCTCCTCAACCCCTTCGGATTCATCTGTTCCTCCTCTTTTCTTGCTCGTTTATTTCTCTCGTTGTAGACGCATCCGTTCTGTGTCGACGCGACCACATGACGATGACGTCGTCGTTGACGATGTTGATATTCGCTTCACGACTGACGAATGATACAGGCACTAGTCTCAGAATCGAAATGTTAATTAAAGGCTGTTCCATCTGCAATTGAAAAAGGGGATGGTCGCAAATGTGAATTTTCGAGATAGAATTTATAGTTTAGTAATAAGTAATTATTTTATATACAAGTGTGCGAAAAGAGACATGCTTTCTATTAACAAGGGAACATTCCCACACGGAAAGAACGGTTTTGCTGAAATATCTAAAAATTTGGCCAGATACAGATCTGAAAATAATTTTGTTGGACCATCAAAATAATTACGTAGGACGCACAAAATAGTTGCTAGAATATCAAAACTTTTTGCAGCATTATCATCACGCTTGGGCGTCCTACATAATTACTTTTAATAGTTTAACAAAATTATTTTCAGATCTGTATCTGGCCAAATTTTTAGATACGTCAGCAAATCGTTCTTTCCGTGCAGGTGTTCCAGAATAGACCTACTGCTGGGATCATATTGTCCAATATTTTTTTATGTAGTATTTGCATGAAAATCCATTTTTTACGAGTATATATTTAACTTTTAGTACATCAAAAATAATTTTTTATAGTTTATTTCAATAAAAATGTATCACGGAAAGAACGGTTTTGCTGAAATATTAAAAAATTTGGCCAGATACAGATCTGAAAAATAATATTGTTGGATCATCAAAATAATTATGTAGGACACTCCAACATAATGATAATGCTGCAAAAAGTTTTGATGTTTTAGCAACTATTTTAGGCGTCCTACATAATTATTTTGATGGCCCAACAAAATTATTTTCAGATCTGTATCTGGTCAAATTTTTAGATATTTCAGCAAAATCATTCTTTCCGTGTAGTTTTTTCTCAATAAAGAAATATTCATTATACCACCATTTCTTTTAACGCAAAGGTAGGGGCTGTAACTTGCAGAATATGTTATTGGCATCACCTATAACATTTCTGCATAGGTTTTGAATCGAAAACGGCGGAACATCTGGGAATGTTCCCTTGTAAGTGTTCACAAATAGTTTTGAGAGAAGGAGCAACTATAAATTGACGTTCAACTAGGATATTTTTCTCTTAGACTAGATGCCTATTCTCCATCTGTAACGCGAATGTTTTTCAGAGAAAATCTATAAAGTCATCTTTCGAGAAAGGGTTAATGGTGTCGCGCATTGTACTTCGCCGTTTCTGGATGATCGTCGCAGCGAGACGACGCGACGCGACGGCGAGCGAGGTCGCGCTGCGTGCAAAATGGAAACGCCGTAATTAGTATGCGCGTCCGCGTATTATGCACGCAACGGCACACACTGCGCAACCACATTCTGCAGTCGTGGTAGTTCGCAGCAGCGACGGGCGGGAAGTCGAGGGGATGTCGCTGGGAACGCGTTGCGATTCACACTTATCGTTCGCCGAGCCCCTCTGGCCCGGAAACGTCGACGGGGCGTGCTACGTGCACGCGGTTAGACAGACGCGTCCCTTAACGCGCGCGTACGAGCACGGGGGAGTACGAGCACGGGCCCGTGCATACGACGCCCTTGTGCGTGCTCGCGTGCTTGCTCGATGTCGTCCCGAGTGTCGCGGCGCGCGGCCGTGTGTCACGCATCGTGAATACGACGCATCACGCGCGACATGTCCCGCGACGCGAAAATGTTCGCACCCTTCGCGCTTGCACTCGCAGTTTCACGCGAGGGCGCGCACATGGGCGGAAAATGAACGAGTCTCGCGAAACTTAGCCGACTTTACGTGTCCAAATTAACTTCTTTTTCTTCTCCTCGTCTCGATGATAGTAAGCTAGTTTCTGTGACCAATAATAATGATGAGATATTATATCTTTATTATATGAAGCCACGTTTGATATTTAATTTTTCTTTCGATCGTGTATATATAGCCTTGGTCAAAAGTATTAGGCACCTACATTTTTTTTATTTATCTGAAATTCTTTTACCTGTATTGCTTCATATTGATTACCGGCATTATATATAAGTTTAAAGGGTTCTTGAAACAAAAAATAATTTACAGCAAGTGCAATAAATCAATTTTTTAGCTTTCAGATTAATGAAAAAAATATAGGTGTCTAATACTTTTGGCCAAGGTTGTATATATCTATGGCGCATTCCACGTGTCAGGGGTCCACCTAAAAATGAACTGTTTGGGATTTTTAAAATGATCATGAAAACATGTTATTGCACATATTGTATAAGATTAAAGATAAAAAAAAAAGTATTATACGCTTTGCATCCAAGATATTGGAAGTAGATCGTTTTAAGAAATTTTTCTTTTTTTAACATTTGTAGCTAAAATTACAAAATACACAAAATTTTTATAGACATGAATTTTTTAGGATTTTCCCCGTATTTTCAGATAAAAAAGTTCATTTTAGTGAGAAAAATTTAATAGTATGAAAAAAATCAATTTTTTAGTTTTAAGTAAGTAAATGAAAAATTATATGCATTTTTAAAAATCTGAAAAAATTCTCAAAAATACTCCAATATATGTAGAATATGGTACTATAAAGGAAATTTTGGGATCGCAATGGGATCCACTCGTAAACGAATATTTTTTCCAAAACAAAATTGGAATTTTAGCTAAAAATCAATATAAAATAAATAGATATTTTAAGATACTTCCTTTTACAGTTAATTTTTCAATGTTTGTTGCTTAATTATTTGTTAGCGGTCGTAAAAAAATTTAATTTTTCTTAAAGAGACATTGTCCTCGTATACAGGGTGTCCCATTTTAATCAATCTACGCGATTATCTCCCGAACTATTCGTTATTCGAAAAAATGTTTCAAGTAAAATTTACTGTTCGAGGAGACATCTTATGATGGACACATGTTTTTTTCTAGGTGGAGGTGTTCCTGAGATTTCAAGGTGACCTTTGTTTTTTTAAATGGAATCATATGAGATTTTCTTTATATAATTTAATTCCTCCAGTTATATGGCGTATAAAAGTATTAAGGTAGAGTTATCAAAAAATCAATAGTGTGCGAGATATTTTATATTTTATTCTGGTATATTTTCACATGAAATATAAAATATCTGGTAAACTATTCATTTTTTGATAACTGTACCTTAATACTTTTATGCGTAGAATAGTGGGATGAATCAATTGATGTGAGGAAAACACATGGTTGTTTTTCAAAAAAATTATACAATTTGTAATGTGCAATTACATATTTTTTTAAAAAGCAACCATGTGTTTTCCTAACATCAATTGATTCATCCCACTATTCTACGTATAAAAGTATTAAGATAATGAAATTGAAATCTCAGGAACACCTCCACCTAGAAAAACATGTGTCTATCATAAGATGTCCCCCATGAAACACAGTAAGTTTTACTTGAAACATTTTTTTTCGAATAACGAATAGTTCGGGAGATAATCGCGTGGATTGATTAAAATGGGACACCCTGTATACGAGGACAATGTCTCTTTAAGAAAAATAAAAATTTTTTACGACTGCTAACAAATAATTGAGCAACAATACACTGAAAAATTAACTATAATTTATTTTATATTGATTTGGCTGAAATTTCAATTTTGTTTTGGAAAAATATTTGTTTACGAGTGGATCCCATTGCGATTCCAAAATTTCCTTTATGGTACCACATTCAACATATATTGGAGTATTTTTGAAAATTTTTTCAGATTTTAAAAAATGGATATAATTTTTCATTTACTTAGTTAAAACTAAAAAATTGATTTTTTTATACTATTAAATTTTTCTCACTAAAATTAACTTTTTTATCTGATAGTACGAGAAAAATCTTAAAAAATTTATGTTTATAAAAATTTTGTATATTTTGTAATTTTAGCTACAAATGTCAAAAAAGAAAAATTTCTTAAAACGACCTACCTCCAATATCTTGGATGCAAGGCGTATAATACTTATTTTTTTTATCTTTAACCTTATACAATACGTGCAATAACATGTTTTCATTATCATTTAAAAAATCCCAAACAGTTCATTTTTAGGTGGACCCCTGATACGTAGAATGCGCCATATATATGTATATATTTATATATGCTGCTGTAAAGAGATTATTGAATGACACTTTCGAATAATTGAATCTACGCAAAGGTTTCTCTGTATATCGATCTAGAATTTGTCCCACGATGAGACGTGTTTTACAAGCTTTTTCCTGTCCTTGATTCGCTCCTCCCGCTATCCTTTCGTTCGACGAGGGTCGATACGCGAGGTCCGGCGTAAATTAATAAACGCTATAATTCATACGCGAGTTTTCATACCTAATGAGAGAACGCCGCGTCATCCCGCGCCATGTGCGCGTCTTCGCAGGCAGCTTCGGTTCGACTTGCGCGCGTACACGGGCCCGTAGAAGCGATAAAAATCGCTTTGTAACGCGACTCTATCTATCACGCGATTCCGTCGACCGACGTTCTCCGCATGACCAAAAATCTTGTTTTCGTAGCGAGAAAAATTGCAGCGTAAGCGGACATCGATTTGTACCGTTGTCAATGCTTTTGCGCTTAATAGAACGCGCGTTTTAAAGAAAGTACTGTGAAAAGTATAAGAGCAACCAGATTAACAATTCTCAGTGATCTCCATACAGCAATTATTGTATACTCTATAAATTTCTATTATTTCCGAGAAGATTTCTCTCAAGATTCCGTTGTTGATCAATAGATCCAAACAATATGCGTGTCAATCGCAAATATGTTTATCAATGTCAAATAGTTTTTTTGTTCTTCACCTGACCGCATCTCAACCGTTCAATTTTTCTGTAAGACCATTCGTTGTTTTTACTAATTGAGAGACGGAGATTCGGGGTGGAGTGCGATGCGCGTTGCAGCGATGTGAGAAGAAAAGAATAGAAAAGGGAAGCGACTCCACGAAGACAACGCTCTCGACGATACCTTCGGTCCTCTCGGTTGTTAATCGTTGGTTGCACCCTTTCAACCCCGACTCCGTTCCTTCCCCATAGAGCGTTTTCTCGCGCTTACGCCCTGCACTCGTCCATTAGCCTCGTCTTGTCGACGAGAACGTATCTGCCGCATCGTCAACATCCTCGCATCCCCGATTTTGCCCTCAACCTGGAGAGCTGTTATGTGTATTTGTGTATCCGTATGTGCCTGGAAAAGCTAGGATAACGAACGTGGGTAGGCGTGAAGAGCAAGCGAGCGACAACTGGTGCCCTGTTTGGCATCTTTCGCGGGTACGGAAGCGAAGGCGCGCGAAACTTCCATCTGATGAGGCCCATCTTGTTTACCGCGATTCTTCGACACGTCGACTTCACGCATAGTCAGTCTATCTTCACTCGTAGCGGGTTAATTACGAATCGACGAAGGATAATAACAATTGTATTCCAGTAGGCTGAAATTTGAAGTTTAAGCATCATTATATTGCTTGCTTGCTTATATTTATCTTATGTTACGATTTGATTAATTGTGCATTAATTTGTGTACTTAGCTTGATGAAAATTCCGGCATTTTTTGGTGCTTGTTGCCTCTCCCGATATTCTTCTTCACACGCGATTTTATTTCCGCGACTTCTTCAGCTTCTTCGGCTCAGCATCCTATTCTTCGGCCAGCGACACTCGACTCAACTCAATCCGACTGGTAGTAAGGTGCTTTTTGGGACATTCGGCAGAGTTGTTGGCAGACCGAGGGCGATTCGCAGGAAAGGAATGCGAGACGATAGAGGTCTATATGTTCGCGCTCGGGCAAAGAGCAGGTCGTCGTAAATGCGAAATCGGTGTGTAGGTATATGTACATGGGTCCGTGTGCCCGTGTACGTGCGCGCGTATATTCGGTCGCCTTGCTCGAGCCAAGCCCGAGGGGTTTACGAACACAATAGTTTGAAATATTCGAGCGCCTTGGCAAGAAGTTGCCCTCGCGCCGGTAATTAACGAGTTAAAGTTCGGCGTCGCGACGCTATCTCGTTCTCTCGCTTTCTCTCACTCGTGTCTCGCATCGTGGCGTCTTCGTCGTCCGCTGTAAGACTCCCGGCACCCATTAGCCAAGTGCCACGCTACGGAGAACTCTCCTTTTGGCCGCCAAGAAAACCGAGCGTCACCCCTTTTGCCCCGCTACGTCCTGGAAAATTATATCGCTGTCCCTTGGCTGAGCTTTGGCAGTTGTTCGCGTTCGCTTTTATTTTTGCCATCGGACTGCTAATGTCTCTCACATTTCTAAGGCCTATACTCGCTTTTCGTTTTATATCACATAATATTTACGCGCATAATTATTAGAGACACTTTCTTAAATCCTGAAAAGTTTGTTTTAAAGATAAATGCTCTGAGTTTTGTATATCTGTACATATTGAGTCATAAAAGAATTGAAAGTATTATGCGAAATATTTTTTACGTTACGTTAATGCTTCGTAAGAATAAACGACGCGCGATAATGGTGTCTACATATGCAGTATATGTACCGTTTGTTTGCACGCAAATTACGTAGACATCGTGTAATCTATGTAGATAACGCTCGTAGAGAAGCTGTAGCATCCCCTTTGTTTTTGAACTAAGGCTTTTGCTCAAACAGATTAGACTTACATTCAGAATTGCCTCTTGCACAAATTTAACCACGAAAATAATTAAAATATGAGCTATGTTCTGTCTTTTTTTTGCTCTTTTTCGGAAGAAAGAAACTAAAGGAAGAAACTTCTAATCTCTCGCGCACAGCGAGTTATGCTGGAAATATCACCTTATCGCAAAGACTACGTGCTATATACGTATATAACCGACTCTCGAGATAAATCGACCAAGTTAGCCGGTATTAGACAAAGTAACTTACCAATGGGACACGGGTTTTGAACTAAGCGGAGGGGGAAGGGAGAATTGAGAGGATAGAACGGAGGGAATTCGAGTTGCTCGGCGACAGCTCGAGAGTCCCCTTGGAAACTGTTTCTCTGTGGCGCGGACATTCGTCGAGAATCCGGGAGAACTTACTCTCTCTTTCCCTGTAGATCAAATATGCTTTTAGATATAACATTTGGACGAGTCACGACTTTATTGCCACTATTTCCGCGACGAAGACTGTCACAGATGTTTCGTAAATGTTATAAAAGATATATAGAAAAATTAATTATATAGTTCATTTAAAAGATATTCGATCGTAGAGAATTAAGTTTGGGACGAAGAGAAGCATAATATCTCTAAAACAGTTAGTAAATACTTCATCTCATTATGGTTGAGTTTTTAAACATATTACGTGATATAGTTTTTCAAAATTTACCTTCTGAAACGATCTATGATTCAAGCCCCCTTTTCGCACATAGGGAGAAGGTCACGGACCAGCTTCCTGGCAGAAATAATCGCGTATCCGAACCTGGATTAAAACATCACACCCCCCGTCTTAAATGTATGCAGATCGCATACCCTCGCTGTATATACACGCGCGCGTCCACCAGGAACTCGAGTATTTATATATTCAAATCCCCGTGCTCATCGAGTGGGACGTTTGTTGGCTTTTCTAATAGAACCGTTTATTCTTGCATTAGCATATGCACATACCGCTCGGCATCACATATGCAATACGCCGAGATTCGTCCAAGAGCGTGCGTACACACACGCGAGTATATCGATTATCGTCGTATCTCGCTTCCGTATTCCCCCTTTCGAGCTGTGTTTTACCCTCGCGATCGCTGGATACTGCATTGAAACTGGTAGCGTAGACTATAAGAAATTTTGGTAGGTCGTTTGTGAACACAGTTAATAATTCAAAACCTAATTAAGAAGTAATTATTATTATATTAATAAAATTCAAAGAAACGTAAGACAGTAATTTAATTAAAAAAAGAAATGTTTGATTTCGATCATTTTCTATTTTCCAAGGTTCTTAATAAATACAATACATATGTACATGCGAATCATGAAAAGCACAATTGCATTCATTATCGGACGGATGGTTCTGTTATAAATTTCTGCTGTTTTTTCAGGGGGGACTATATAACTGATATTGTCGGTTAATCACGTTTAATCAGCAGGAAATCAGCCGTCTCATTTTTTCTCGAACGAAAGCTATTCGGGCGAATATTCGTAGATATCAATCGTCCAGAAGAGTGCGAGCGATCCTCCGCGCCAGAGAAGAGAGGCTCGAGAGAGCGAGAGAGCGAGAGAGAGAGAAAGAGAGAGAAGAGCGAGAGACACTCGGGTGGTAAACAAACTGTCTGAAACACTCCGGGACGCTCCATTCCATTCGAGAACCCTGCGAGCCCCGTAGGTCCTCTCGACGGGCATTATCTCGGTACATATTTAAGTGCATGACATGAAGACTGCTGCCCCCCTTTCCTAGTCGCTCTCGTGGCCTCCACTGCCCCCTCGGTCCACTCCTCGTCCTTGCCGTCCTTCCTCTAGCCACCCTCGCCTATGTCCTCCGCAAAAGCCACCCCCGCCGTCCGCTGTGATTCCGCTCCTAGAAGTTCTCGTTTCCCGGTCGCCAGCGCCGTCGCTGCTGCCGCTGCCGTCGCCGACGTCGCTGCTGCTGCTGCTGCTGCTGCTGTTGCTGTCATATGCAGCCCTAGGGCGGGTCATCAGATACTACAACGCGGATAGTAGTGTACGGAATACGCGAGCGAGGCATGCGCGCTGCACAATCGCGTGCACGCGCACACCCGCAGATAAAGCGACTTGTATACGTCACCAGCTAGCCGCGTGTCGGAAGACGTTAGGAGAAGAGGGGCAGGGTGTCGGTATGTAGGACGATGCGGCGAGATGAGAATCGTGGTAGCCTCGCGCGAGCAGCGAGTCGAGATTCCCGCTTCCTGCCGCGAACGATCGCGTAGTTGGTTATTTCGATGGTTTATCCGCCGTCGCATCGTTCGTCCTCGTTTTACAGTTGAGCGAGATTGCGCTGCACCGCTCGTATGCGTTTGTAACATACTCGGAATGCTACATTCGTAATTACGTTACATCTGATAATGACAGTTACTAAAGTTGAAATTACGTAAAGTTATAGTTATGTTTCGAATCACCTTTTATCAGAGGCGTTAGTTAAGCGTTCAGTTTCCCGGAAACTTTCGCTATGCCTCGATACACCGAGGCGTTATCGTTATCGTCAGGCAAATTCGTACGAAATGCCGATTAGGATCAGCGATACGTCAGGGGCGGTCGGCTGTATATACCACGATCGTTGGAAGGAACGGAAAGTACCGGCACGAGTACGAGAGGGCGAGAGAACTCGCGAGAGATGGCTCAATACCGATTCAACGATTCCGGGTCGTTTAGCATTCCATCGACAATCCGGACCGTCGACTACCGACAGGAAAGTGAGAGTCTTTCCTCCCTCTCGCCTGCACGCCGCTCCTCTCATCCCTTCCTCACCCTCTCGTCGCTATTATGCTCGTTCCTCGTCAGCTGACTGTTGATCGAGGCTCTATCGCTTTCCATCATTCGCGACCGCGTGGCTGGCGCTCCTCGTCTTTTTCTACGCCTCGTCGAGCGATCTCCTCCTCCTATCCGGATTCTAAGTCCCTCGTCCTCTCGTCGCGCCCCCGCCGTCGACATTGCGAGCATCGAGAGTGACGTCGAGGGCGCATTGTCCGGATCTTCGCGAAGACCGGAATATCCCGCAGCCGCCTCCTCTGCCCCACCTCTTCTCCTCCACTTCCTCGGGAAACTCCCGAGATGACACCGATGAGAGGGAGTCTGTCGAACGTCGATACCAAACAAAGTTTCGGGTCCGCGCGATTTTCCTCTCTCCAGATCGATTCGGAATCTCTAATATGTACCTAGATTTTTTCTATCTCTAAAGTCTCGCGAATTTCAGGCTCTACAATCTCGCACTCGAGAAATCTGACAATGAGTACAAGGGCAATATTTATGGCCGCGTATTTGTCAAAAAATCAGCTAGAACCAGTTTTGAAATGTGATTTGTAATGAATCTTGAGAATCAATTTGATATTCTATGATCTATATATGATAAAGAAGTAACATTATATATTTATAATCGCGATTTAACTGAGGTATGGATGAAGTTTGTCTCGAGATGCAGCCTATTTTGTATTTCTCGCAATTCAATAATCAATTCTTGAGAGAGTAACATAAATGTATGTATTGATAATTTTTGAATCTCATATTACACGCGATCGCGACAAGTACTCGAAGATGCCGAACTCAATCATTACCCACGAACGATTCGCGGCTGTTGGCACGCGCGATTAACTCTTTTAATTAGCGATTCGTAACTAAGTGGCAGGTACTTATCAAAGCAAACATTTCGCACGATTTACTTATTTTGAAGCAGAAATTGAAGCGAAGGAATTTGAAATGTAAGTGATTGTCTTTTAATATTTAATTTAATATCTCTTTAACGGTATCTCTGGATATTTTTCGTATCGCGCTTTAAATTCCTCGCCTACTTAAATATCGTCTGCTTACTATTTTTTATTAAGAGTAGAAGTAATGTACTAATGATTGATCGAATCGAGCAGACCCAAGTTTTTTTAGAATCTGAAACTAAGATTTATATATTGCCAATGTTACCCAGGAAGAACAGTAAGTCATGATGACGTCAAAATGACATCAAAATGATGTCAAAAGCGTCATTTTTAGCATCATTTTGACGTCATCATGACTCTCTGTTCTACCTGGGTAACCATTGTCGTCTACGTTTGCGATAGTTTAATGCGTACAACAGCTACGACCATATTTTGCGGTCGGCTTCATGCGCCGAGTGCTCGGACATTAACACGCGCGGCGGATAGCGCTTGATAGACTCGTTACGGGTGGCAGCGCATCTCAGTTTGACTTTGTGACGAACGATAATTGTCGTATACCGAAATTACGATTAAACGTGCCATGGGACTGAAAGAATCGCCGCGATTTCGGCCGCGTCGCGTCAACGTGACTGTTGGGCATTATGCGCCGAATGGAACCACGATTACATGCGGACCGGTGCATTGTGCGACCGGCACCGGTATTTCGTGACGCGAATCATTAAAAACGTATCGGCATTGTGTTATAGGCGAGACAGAAAGAAAAAAATAGAGGAAGAGAGACTGACGCACGCTCGCGCTGCCGGCGTCCTGTATTTTATATCGCGTGCCGATGTCGCGGCGGTATTTTGCGTCAACCAGCGTAACGAGCCCCCGTTGGTTTATTAAACGTTCCGACCCGTAACTTATTGCGCAAACGGCTAATTATTTTTGTGAAAAGCCATCGGCGCTGGCCAAAATCACCGGCGACATTTCGACATTTAATTAATGTCGGTGCCGAGCGCGTTAGCGTGAATCCGCGGTCGGCACGACGATATGAAATTCTTATTGATATTGTGGTCATGATTTTTAATAAATTCTCTTGCTGAAGTACACGGAAAGAACGGTTTTGCTGAAATATTAAAAAATTTGGCCAGATACAGATCTGAAAAATAATTTTGTTGGATCATCAAAATAATTATGTAGGACACTCAAACATGATGATAATGCTGCAAAAAGTTTTGATATTCTAGCAACTATTTTAGGCGTCCTACATAATTATTTTGATGATCCAACAAAATTATTTTTCAGATCTGTATCTGGCCAAATTTTTTAATATTTCAGCAAAACCGTTCTTTCCGTGTAGTGAACCATTCTATATAGTATAAATTTTGACAAATCTTGATTTCTCTGGCTCACATAAAATATCTGCAAGGTATTTTTTGGAGTCAATTGCAATCATGTCGCAATCATTTTTAAATTAGCACATTGATAACTGAGTAAATCTTAAGTGTGAGGATTTTGTAAAATAATTTATATTAATATTTTTCTTAGAATTAAATGAGAAAGATTTCGTAACCTTATAATAATAATATACCTGTCTAATTACATCGCAAATCGCGCCAGAGTTTTTAATCGATAGCGTCGCGGATATCCTTAATCGGCGGTTTATATTCTCAGTCCGTTCTATATTTCGCATAAAATTCATCGTTCCCCTTTCTTCGCGGAGCGATCTTCGCGACGTCGCCGAAAATGTCCTTCCACTTGTATTATTCTCACAGCGCGCGGTTAACGCGCGGTATGCACGCCGGTATGGACGGGGGTAAGAGAGGGGTGGCCCCGGAGTCGTTTAATTTTGTTTATGCGAGCACTTTGGAAGACGTAAACACGGTATCTCAATTCACCGGCGTAATTTCGTCCCACCCGGTCGGCGCAGCTGGCTGCGTTACGATTATGGCGTAATCATATCGGATTGTTATTATGGCTGATGGCCCGGCCATGGGGTTGCTGCCGCGGTAGGGTGGGCAGGCTTATCTTTGAAATACGTTGATAGGACATCCTCTCCTTGACTCGGTGTGTCGACCTGCCTTCCTCTCCTCTCGCGGAAGACCTTCGGTGCTCCTTCTCTTCTCTGGCTTCCTTCCCATCGTATCCTCGGCGGTCGCGCACCATGGCTCCGCTTTATCGCGACAGGGGCGCGAGAAATTGCCTATAGATCCGGCCCCTTTCCCTCGACTTTTCCTCGCTTTCGTTTTATCTCAGCCGAATTTTCAATTCGCGCGACGAATTCCCGATTTTCGTGCCGGCGCGGGTCATACGAAACGAGAAAGCGTCATCGAGAAGTTCGTCTCGTTTAAGAACGATACGCTTGATAGGAATTTAGGCGACCAAAGCTTTTAGCATTGCGCAAGGCTGCAATTTTGCAAAGCTTGCATACGTCAGAAAATTTAGTTGACTTTATCGAAACTGTTGAGACGATCAACAAAGATTATTTTATATATCTTCCTCTATGTCTGCTCTTGTCGGTAGATCAAATTTAATATTGTGATAAAATGTAGAAACGCGAGAGATGTGAAGTGGCAGTAATTGCTCCCTAAAGACGTTAGCGCGTAAAAATAATGTTAGGAGTCGCGGCAAACAGAACGCAAGGACCCGCCTACTCGGCCGCAAATCCGGACTCTTCGGGGGTCGCATTGTTCTCGATCCCGCCGCCGCCGTCGACATCATCAACGTCCTCGTCACGGTGACGTCCGTATTAGACATTAGACTACCAAATAAGTGGGTACGTTCCGCAGGAGGGGGGCCGACCGGGGTGATCACCCCCATGTGGCACCCGCATGCCGCCCCCTGGGGGACGCAATCAGAACGTTTCAATCAACGGTCGTTCCGTGAGCGCGGGGCGCCGGGGAAATCGGCGGGGTGGCAGTAGTAGGGGGCGGGTAGGACGTGGGGTGAGTCTCGTGATTACTCTGATAACCAACGTGCATTAAATCTTGGACCGAAGAGGGCGGAAAGGGGTTTCCGCCCTTTGTCGCCGAGTGGTTTTAAGGCGGTGACTCACGGGACGCGCTTTAAAGTGGATGCGAGGGGTCACGATCTTATCGCGATATATCTTGTAACGACGCAGGAGATTTTCACAGTAATTGGTTGGTCCGTTCGCTGTAGATGATTTTACGTGCTCCACTTTTCAGGGACGTCCGAGGTGTGTGTCCTACCTATTCCTGTCGAAAAAGAAACCGCGCAAACGATATTCTCCTAGATCAAACAGTCACGTTGAAACGCAGAAGCGGTAGTGATCTCGTCAAAATCATGCGAATTACATTTATCGCAAAGAAGATGGTCAGTTCTCGGCCGACTGTGATCGAGTCATAAAAATAAAATGACAATTTATAGAATCTCGGGCTCGAGTGACAGAGTTCGGATGATCTCGCGAACGGACGTTAGCTAGCTAAATAGTCGACGAGACGATCGGTACACGCAGACGCGGGGCAATGTTGCGCCGGTCGTTCGGTCTGCTGATCCGCGATTTCGCCGACCCACGCACACGCACACGCACACGCACCGTACGCGCGGGCGTGCTCGTAATCCGTGCGGACGCGAATGAATGGCGAATGAATGGGGCGCGGAGCGAATGACGAAAAGTTAATCACGGCTCACCATATCGTTGCGCGCCGGGTTTTCGGGGGTGTACCGAGGGGCGGAGGGGCGGGCGGGCCGGGTGTCCCCTTAATTCTCTTGATTACATGGGCGTATCTCGATCGCGGGTTCCGATCCTGCTCCGCCAGGCACGATTCTCTTTAGAGTCGTACACCACTGACGATCTCTATGTCTCTCTCTCTCTTTCGCGTCCCCTTTTTTTTCTGTTTTCCGTCCCGCTCTTTTTCAACGAAGGTCCATATGGCGAAGTTTGTTTTGTTGTGCGCTCGCAGTGCACTGTTACGAGACAATTACGACGGTTACGGCGAGTCATCTCGTCACGGATGGTCGCTTCAAAATGATTAGTCGGTGGCTAAATCGAGAGCAATACGAAAACGACAAAAATAATCGCGCTCGTTAAAACATCGCCGTAATTTGAGGTTGCATTCGCAAAAACTCTGGATGGATGCATTTTTTATATAAGTTATATTACAGCGCGTTATATATGAAATGCATATATATTTTTCTGCACATATACAGCCGATTTTGTCAGAAAGGTAGTTTTTATATGTGTTAATTATATCATTATGCATTATATGGGAAATTGAATAGCTGTATAAAAAAATATTGTTTCACATTTCACGACGATGACTACACTGACTTACGCGATACTGTCTCAAACGGTATATCGAGACTTATCTCGAGGTCTTGAAGCGTAGATCGGCAGACGCTATCCAAAACTCCTAACGCGAGGACGAGGGCGGCGAAGGGCTTGAAAACTTTCGAGGGGGTAACTCGATTTCAGAGATTGTTCTATTGGTAGTGAGTGCCAACCGGCAAAGTGAATTGTAAAGTAATTGCATAAGATTAGTAGCGCCGGGCGCGGAAGGCACTCTGTCGGTTACTTCCAGTTCAATGAGTCTCAACGACTTTACTTTGATTCGTTCTCTCTTTCTCTCTCTTTCTCTCCCTCTCTCTCTTCCTCTCTTCTCTCACTCTTTTCTGTCTTCGATA
The DNA here is from genome assembly GCA_003063805.1 of Aphaenogaster ashmeadi. NCBI lineage: Eukaryota > Metazoa > Arthropoda > Insecta > Hymenoptera > Formicidae > Aphaenogaster > Aphaenogaster ashmeadi. The sequence continues at coordinate 816,045 of NJRQ01000008.1, read as the reverse complement.
CTGCCCTCCTCTCAAAGTTTCCACCCCCGTCGTTCCCGTCCTCCCGTCTTCCCGTAGTCTTTTCTCCCCTCCGCGTTCACTTTGTGTTCCATTTGCGTTTCATCGGCCTAATTTGTTGAGATACCGCTTGCCAATATTTCAATCTTTTTTACCTCATTGGCTTGAATAAAGGGGAGCATTTGAACCGCGATCTCGAAGCGGATAATTGCTTTCCTGTTGCTCGTGGTGATACGGCAAGACCTTCGAATAGCTCGCGAGCACGCTTTATCCTTCTCATCTTGCGAATCTCATAGAAACGTTATGTGGGATAATCGATGAAAGAGAATATCTGGCTTCGTTAACAACTGAGCTTGAAATAATTAACTCAATGATAATATTCGTGAAAAAATATTAATGCACGAATTTACATTCATTTTGCGATCGTCTAACATATTTGTTTTCGCGAGTTTCGATAAGGATTTTATGATTGAAGAATACATTCGGACAAACTAATTCGCTCGTTCGTGACTTATGAAATATTGTCAAAAGTTTTTTTTACCAGATAATTAATAATTGAAAAATATCTTTGGCATTAGAATAATTTAGAAATGCAGAAATGCACTTTTACTTATAACGCGCATATCGATGTTTCCTAATTATAGATAAGAATTCGGTAAGAAGCACTTCTAGTGCTGCGCTTCCATTCTTTGCGCGAATAATCCCGTCGAATCCCTTCGGAGGACCCTCGAGCACAAATTAGGTACAATCCATTAAGAAGCGCTTCGCGAATCCTCTCCGTGGCTCCATTTTCGAGTCGATCGTAGAACTCGCGACGGGGGTGGCAGGCGGACGAGCGGCGAGCGGCGATGGAGGACGGAAAAAAAGCCCGAGGTAAGAGAGGTAAGAATCTACGTAGAAATTCGCGCGATTGGAACGCAGCCCTCGTCCCTATTCCGGGAACGTGTACGAGTGGAAATTCGCCGACTGCGAAATGGATTTGCGACAAGGTGACGGCGACGCGAACGAGGAATTCTGATAAGGAGCTACGTCTTTCTCCGTTCTTCGCCTCTCACTTGAGAGGGAGCGATACATTCGAAAAGACAGCGGGATAGAGGCGCGAGAGAGAAAAAGATAGAGCGGAAAAGAGGGGGAGAGAGAGAGAGAGAGAGAGAGAGAGAGAGAGAGGGAGAGAAAGAGATAGAGAAAGGAAGAGAAAAAGAAACATGGGACTGGAAGAGGGAGGAAACGAGAAAGATAGACTTGCGAAAGAGACTCGTGCGGACAATGTCCGAGTAATGGTTGCCTCGGGCTACTTTTATATCCCGAGCGCCCCGTTGAAAGCTAATGTCCGTGATAACGCCTCATTCCCCTGTACTGACCGGCTGCACCATCCCTTAACCCCCTGCGCTTCCTCGTAGCCCCCGGCTTGTCTCGCATTCGTTCACGTATCTTGCACCTTCTCGGAGAATGCGCTTCCGCGAGAGAGAATCCTGATGGCAAAGGCAAACGTATTCGGACCACGTTGTCCGCCGGGCGTGCGTATTATGGCGAGGAATTTGCGAAACAGGAAAGCACAAACGCGCCCGTCAAATATTCGCGGGTTGATATGGCGAAGAAAGAAATTCATGAATCTCACTCAATTGTTATTATATGTTATTTCTATTTTTTATATAACTCGTTTTGCTGAGTTTTCTTAGGTGAGAAAATTATGAACTATAATTTATTTTATTTATTATTATATTGTCTGTACATTGTGTCAGTCGAGTTCTGTCGCTACGCTTTTCGTCGGGGTAATTTAAAATGCGGAGTGTGATACACGGGTCGCAGACGACAGCACGATATATTTGTCGTGTCAACAATTTAACGAAAAGTGCCGGGGCACTCGACTTAATGTGGCGATTTCGAACAGCGAAACGGCAGGAGCGACAGTGCCTTCCGAGATTCATCCACGAGCCCACCCTTGGCCCACCGTTTCTGAGCTTTCTGGGGTCGTGCGTGGGGTCGGCACGCTTCGGGGGACGGCTAATGAAATATCCGTGCCGGTTTAACCGAGTTACAAGCCCCGCGAGCCACCCCAAAGGCGAAAACGCCAACCCCACGAACGGTACCATCTCTGTCCTCTCGCTACGACAACAAGAAAACATATTGTCCGCGAATATACTCGCTCGGGGATCTCTAACTCATCGAAGCGGCCCTAAAATTATAGGAATAAATGGAAAGGATTCTCGATTTTTTCTTTATTAAATATTTGAAGCTAAATATATTTAACAGACATCAGTGGCAGCTGAAAATAAAGCGGATCTCTATTAAACTTTAGGCGTGGCGAAATTAAGCTTTGCAAATAAATAATGAATAAATAGGGAAGACATATTTTTTCTCATTCATATTGCAATGGGGAAGTTTATCGACCGATTGAACGGTTTAAAATTCGATCTACGGTTCAACTCCGTGGAATAGATACACCTCGGTCGACGGGGCCGACACCCACTGCGGTTTCTCCCACGATCACTTTCACCCTGCACCTAGCTTAGGATCATCATGGGCCTAACGTCCGCGCTGTGTAAACCCGCGGTACGCTACATTAACTCGATCCATCATGCAGCAGGAATCGACTTAACTCCCATACGCAATGCATATTGCCGCTGTGCGCGCTCGTCCACTTGGATTAAGGTGTAATGAGCGATTAGGTACGGCTCGACGCAATACAATCATTTCTTTGTTCGAGGGTAGTATATTGATTTATATCGAATTATCTTAATATCGATAGAACGAGGAAGGGCGAATAGAATTGCCGGGTGAGCGATCGAATACGTGCCTTATCGATGATTGAACATAAAAGCAACTACATCATGATTAGAGTAATCAATATAATCATATGAAGAGTTTTTTACATCTAATTTTATTTATCTGCTATATTACATTTTTTATTTTATTTAAGATATAGAAGACTTAATGTTGTCTTCCCCCCTAAAGGCTTGATCAAAATTATTCTACATTTTTATTTTGTTGAATAGGAACGATCGCTAAATCAACGTCTCACGCTTCGCGCTAGGTATATATACGTTCGTAAATTAACAGTGAGGTAGCAAGAGCTAACGGTCATTTATCATCATCAGCGGGCAGTGCGACATATACGCGTGTACTTATCCGCACATAGTTGCTTATCAAAACTGTCTAATACACCCCCGCGCGCGGGCGCCAAGTGGACTGTATTAAATTTAAATAAAAATACCGACAACCGTGTTCACAAGCCGAGCCTATAAATCAGGGCGACAGCCAGCCGACCGACCAGCTCCAGGAGAATAATACCCCATATTTATGTTCTTCTCCATAAAAACCCCGTCCAACCGACACCCTTTTTCGCTCTAGCGGCGCTGTCCGCGCGAAGCGCTTTAAATCGGGCGACGAGCTTGTACGCGGTGCGCGAAAGCTCGTGGGTCTCTTTTTAACGAAAAAATTTTATCAATCTTCTTCGAAAATAAGAGAAAAGGCGACGAGCGCGCGAGAATTATGGATTTCCCTTTATTCGTCGCTGAAAATGGAAAATGTTCGACGAACGCTCGTGTCTCTCTCTCTCTCTCTCTCTCTCTCTCTCTCTCTCTCTTTCTCTCTCTCTCTCTCCCCCTCACCCCCCCTCTCTCTCTCTCTGCCCCCTCCCTCTCTCTCGACGCTTCTCGCTGTTCCTAAGTATCATTCGCTTGATACAGTAAATCTCACTAACGGGAATCCGAGAAGCGTGGATGTACCGTGACGCGATATATATATCTCGCGTTCTACACGGCGCTTAATTTACGTCCCAGCGGACTTGCAGGATGCACCTACGTCGGTATGGACGTACCTTAATCTATCGCCCGGAGCGGTTCAGGGTGTGGCACACCAGGTTGGATTATGTGACCGGGAGCCATAATGAGGACGGCGACAGGATAAATCACTCCTTTCCTACGCCAAGGATAATCATAATCCCGCACGATCCTGTTCCCGGGAGTCCTGCACGCTTGTTCATCCTCTTTCTCTCTTTCTCTTTCCTTCTCTGCCGTAGGGACACCGAATTCATTTTTCCCGGCTCCTTCCGTCTCTCGAGAAATTTCTCTGCCATTCCTCTTCTCTCTTTTTCTCTCTCGATTTCTCCTTCTCTCTCTCTATTGCTTTTTTTCTCTGTATCCACCCGCCTCCTCGTTCGTTGTGCGGCAGCCCGTTCTCGCTCCGGTGTGTTCCGGGAAGATCTCGACAAGCTCTTCGGGAAAAAAAAGTAGACCGGAACGGTAGCGACGCATTTTAAACGCAACATTCCGCGTTGTCGTACCATTAATAAATTATAACGAATACGAGTGGTTCGTACTTTGTAAGGAACTTGCTCAAAGATATAATTTTCAATTTGTATATTATAAATTTTGGTATCTCTTTACGAAAAATATTGAAAAACGTCTATTAAGAAGAAAGATTTTTTTTGTTAATTTTGTGCCCAATTGCGTCAATAGATCTTGTATAGTGTCTGAATTTACAACAGTATCGCCGCGATATAACGCGAATTACGAGGATAATATCTTTCTTAAACCCGCGATATGGAAGAACGGGGAGCGAACTTAAACGAAAAATAACGCCTTTCCGCGTCATTTCCAGGTCTCCTTAAAGCCGCGTTAACGACATATTTTTGCCAGGCGTAACTCGACTTTATTGGACAATTAACGTTTACCCCGCACACTTCGGCGCCGGTTTCTTTTTCCACTATATTTTCTATGTTTTCATCTCACCCATCATGACACGATAAGATTTTTCTAAATCTTGGGTCACGACTATGCCGCGTGGAATGAGATATTTCGGAATAATGAGTGTGGATAGAGAGAGGGACGGGATTAAATATTTGCGAGATGCTGTCTACACTTTGTATATTTCATTCGTATCAAATTTTCTTCAATATTGCGTGTATAAGCTATGGGACAAGATATGTATCAGATATTTTCTGCGAGAGATATGCATGTAGTAACGATATAATGAATGATATTGTGATAGAGATATAAAATTATAAACACGAAGATTAAAATTAACATTATTAATTTATTTTATAATACAATAATTTACTGCCTATCTTCTCTCTCTCTCTCTCTCTCTCTCTCTCTCTCTCTCTCTCTCTCTCTCCTATCGTGTCATAATATTGGTTATTCATATTCCGCCATGTAACTCTCTCCTCTCTTGTCATTGTGCTGCGTTATGTTAGGCAGACACAAGCGCGCATCCTGGAGATCGGAAGGGAAGGCTTACTCGCTCCGCGAATAAACATTCCTTGGTACTGCGCACCTCTTCCGCGTGCTCCTCTCAAAGGAATTTAATGGTTCAGTCGACGACAAGTTTGTCATCCAGCATATTCAGGTCCGATGGGAACACGCGGTTGCTCCTTTTTACGCGAACACCATCCACCCTCACGTACGTTTACTACACGCGGTTACATTTCTTCCTTTCTTCTCCTTCCTTGAATTTATCCGCGATGCGAATTCACTTCGCAATGTATTCCTTCGACTTTCAACGTATATATATATTTTTATTACACATTCATCGCGACATCCGCATTTTTTTCCTACGAATTTTCTACAAGAATTCTTCTCTTTCCATCATTTAAAAAATTCTAATTAGTGCATAGCCTGGTGAAAGGTAACATTTCTTGTTACATGTTACGTGTCTTGTATCCTTCTCTATTTTCTTTACCGTCCTCTTCTGTCTTTCTATTCAAGTCTTGTCTCTAATTAGCAGCGTGTGGAGTACTCAGACCTGTTCGTAAGAAAAATTAGTAGCGGTATCTTTGTTGCTAAAATTATCTTATTTAGAAATTCCATTAAAACACTGAGAAACCATTTATATTTATATAGAAAATATATATTCAGATACTTTTTAATTTAAGATAAACTATGACATATAACATCTTTACCACCGAGTTATTTTGGTGGACCTTACTTAGCCTTTCCGAATTTAATGCATTTTCCATGTACAACCATTCGGTGGGTGTTCTCGTATCGGGAACGCCATTTTGGGTTCTCTGTCAATGAGAAGTACACCCTTTCGTCGGCCTTAAGAAGCCCTCGAGTTCCGTCGGGCCACTCGAAACTATTTTCGTATCGTGGTGAAAAGAAATCGATAAAGCTTCCGAAGGGCGACTCGATTGAATAGACAAGAAGGGTGCTTCTATAGGCGAGCATGATTTTTTTCTAAACTTCCGCCGACCATACTCGCGCTTCTATTCGATCTATCGTGTCACCACATTACTTTATACGCGTCTAAAGACATTTGCAATTCGATATGGACTTATCGAATCGTAGTTACTCTCGAAAGAGAAAGTTTCTCTGAATGTATTTCTTAAATTAAACAAGTTCTCCTTTATTATTAATAAAGCGTTGTATAACTGTGTCATTTAGTTCAATATATGATTAAAAAGAATCGTATTAAATCTTACCGATAAACTCCGCAATGGTCGCTCGATTTAACTTGGAAACCCGTGCGAAAGAGAACACGCGGTGTTTAAGCTCGATCCTTTTTAATTCGACACACACGCGGGAGGCAAGGATCACCCTTCGCAGGACCATTTTAAAGGCATCATTCTTGTGCGGCGCGAGAGAACTTTTAGTAGACCAAACATTTCGTGTTTCGAGTTACTCGCGGTGCATTCGTACCACCGAGTCTCTCGATATGCGGGCTCTTGGGTACATATTGTTTTTAATACAAACATCTTGTATTTACGCAAAGCTTTCCCAGTGAAATGATGACGCGTGACGGAAGGAGCAAGAAGAATGACGGAAACGCTGAGCAAACTTTCGCGTAAAAGCTTGTGGCGCGATGGAAACAAATGTGATATTTTATTATGAAAAGAAATGGTCTCATATATATTGTCATCTGTACAAATTTTTTTTAATTATCACGTATGTATACCGTTGTCCATGTCTCTTTATATATTCACTATATATATATTCACTATATTTATTTAATCCTTCGTCTTCCTCCTTTTGCTGAGGATCGTCCGTCATTCCTTTCCCAATGCGGCAATTCCCTCCCGCGGCGCCATTATTTTTCGCACAGGGAGCCAGTTCTTTCTCTTTCCCTTCTTTTTTTTACAACTGGACCGGGAGAAAGAATCGCGCGGAGAGTGCGAGGTCGTGAGGGTCGATCGTACCGAAATATACGGGGGTAGTCGCCAGGGCGACGATTTACCGCGAAATCGGAGCACGTGTTCCTGGCACCAGAAGCCAATGCTGACAACCTCCAATAACTCAAGCAAGCCTTCGGTCCTCTCTCTCACCTCTCTAAATCGCAAAGACTCGGTATACCGCATTGACAGATGTACACACGCCCCCCTTGTGTCGCCCGCTATATTAAATATGTGCTCGCTTTCGGCGCTCCAGTTATTCGTGCTCTTTGACTCCCGGGAAATTAAGAGAGGAAAATGAGAGGGAATAATTCCAAACCGTGGCGAACGACGATGTGGAGTCGAATCCGTGATGCGTCGTCGATATTTTAGAATATTTTGCGAACGTTCCTCGCAAAACTTTTTACGTCACGATTATAAGTAACACTCTTTAATGATCTTCTTATTAGTGCAGATTTAAATATTAGATTTAATTAAAATTATATTTCACTTAAGCATATATGTATTTAATTTTCTCTGCCGTATAAACTAACCATAATCTAATATAAAAATGGCAATCTTCCGATTTTTTCGTCATTAACTGCGTACAATATTACACGATAAGGCTCTTTTTAGACGATCTATAAATTCGTATGAAATTTTTTTAAGATAAAATTTTATTTGTAATTTCATATGCCATGTATTTTGATACGTGTATATTTTTAAATATATTTTATATATGTGTGTTGTATTCTTCACATGTTTTTTGTATTACACATAAAATTATAAATAGAATTTTGTTCTGAATTCTGACACGAATTATAGATAGTTTAAAGTAGACTTTACACATTGCGGTACACGGCTTTCGACGTATGCAATGGCGGCGTGATTTTTCGCAATGAGCGTACGGTGGTTAATTGCACCGAGGCAACCGGCACCAAACGATCAAGAAGGGTGCGATCAATTATCCAGCGGTATAACCGCCAACTAATCTGCCTAATCCTGCCGTGTGCAGAGAGAGCGCCCAGCGAAGCGCGGCATAATCGCTCGTCGATCGCAATTACCGGGCTGTGGTTAATAAGGAGATCACCGAGAGAAGGGCGGTTTCCTGGAGCGGGCGAGGGTACGGGGGCGAAGGCTTCGAGGGATATACGCGGGCTACGAAGGGGGAACGGAGGAAGGGAGTTATGCGCGGAGTTGGACCGGGCCAGACGCGGGCCGGCGAGCACATTCATTCGGCTCCGGTAATCGGCTTACGGATTGCCAATCATCGGTCAAAGAGCTGACGAAAGAGAGAGAGAGAGAGAGAGAGAG